>JBBMKA010026616.1:0-26059 GCA_037833695.1 Sechiopsis laciniata | reverse complement strand
TCTTGAACCCTATTTGGTGTTTCATTTATTTCAAATCTTGCTCTAGGTTTGAAGTTAAATCAATTCATTGAATTAGTTTTGATCAAATTAATTCTAGAGTAAGTTGTCTTAGGATCTAAGAGTGACAATTTTAGATTCTAAGTGTGATCTAAGTTAGCCTTCATTGTGAGTTTTGCAAGGATCCTAGAAGAACCTCTAGCTTTGTAAAATCAAGCAACGTTTTGGTGCTTATCATTTTGGCTCTACGGGAGATTCTCTCTAGAGATTTTATTATAAAGTTTGTCCATTCTATCAAAGTCACATTGCTAGCACTAAGAATAAAGTCCTAAAAAAGCTATGAATCAAGCTGGAGAGGCAGCAAAAGAAAGAGAAGGCTGAGCTTACCTATTTTGAAGAAGGAATACAATTATGGTCACTTGAGGATTCTGAAAGATGAAGAGGTTGAACAAAGGGTTTGGGATAAGGGAGTTAGAGGGCAGAGGAGGATCCAAGATGGCAAGGATTGCTTGTTCCAAACAATCAGCATTTGAACAGACCAAGTTTGACTTAAAAATGTTGAGGATCCCACATTGAAAAAGTAAAGAGGCCCTACCATCTTTATAAGAAAGGTGGGATACTCCTCTCATTGCTAATTAGTTTTAAGATGGAGCCTCATACTATCTAATATGTTATAGAGTACATTAAACTCAAACGAGTATTCTGTCTAATAAAAATGAAATTAAGATTCGATTCAAAATTGGTAAACTCAAGAGGTATCATCTTGAAAGGACATGTTGAGGATCTCACATTGGAAATGACACCATCCTTAAAGATGAAGAAATTATAGAATGGGCCACTTTTACTAATGATAAGGATAGAATTTAACCAAGTAAGGGCAGAGATACATGGCGATGGGATCATGAGTCATCTGGTAATCTTGCCCCTGAGGTGCCCCTATTGAAGAAAGAGCTTTACACTTAAATCTGGAAGGGTCGTCCACAGCCTAAAAAAGCCAAGTTTATCACTTGGCAACTCAACATGGCATCCTTAACACAAATGAAAAGCTTCAACACAGGGCCCTGACTATCTATCTCCCTTCAATGTTGTATTCTTTGTATTGCATATCATGAAAGCTATATTCATCTTTTTAATCATTGTGGAATTGCCATTCGAATTTGGGATTATCTTCTTCAAGCTTTTAATTAGCCGATGACCAAGCCACGCAACATACAAGATCTCATTCTATATGCTTTATGTTGTCACCCCTTCAAGGAAGAAAAGAAGATTCTTTGAAAATCCTTTCTCATTGCTTTTTGGTGGACTCTATGGAGGAAGAGGAATACAAAGCTATGAACAAAGCTATTTGAAAAGAATGAACAAGAAAGAAATAGCATTCTTGAATTCATTACTGTTCTTGCATTAACATGGGCTCATACTAATCAACATTTCAAGGATTATAGTTTTTCTACTCTATTGACTCATTGGCAAAGGTTTTTGTAATTATGATGAACTGATCTTTTGTAACTTTTCATACATCAATGTAAGTTAATCGTTTCCTATCAAAAAAAAAAAGATATGGGCGAGTTACCAAAGGGAAGACCCAGATAAGAAGAAGGGAAGAGACCCACCTCGCACCCTACTCAATCCGCCCACCTTTGAAGCTTATTTGAGAGACAATTTAAGCTCAATAACTGACATTTACCTCTGTTAATCTTATGACCAAAAACTTCCTTAAAGAAGGAAAGAAGTTTATTGAGATAAACAAACAAGTGCTCATTTCCTGAGCAAAAGAATATGGTATCATCAGCTAACTAGAAATGTAAAAGAGGAAGATTCTCCTTTTCGATTGAGAAACCTACCTAGTCCTACTGTCAATACCCCGAGAAAAATTTTTGCTCGACATGGCTACCACTAAAAGGAAAAGGAAAGGAGAAAGTGGATCACCTTGACAAAGGCCTCTAATAGCCGAAATTCTACCAAAAGTTTTACCATTAACAAGGATAGAAAAATTCATTGAACGAGGGCAATTACAAATCTACAAGCACCACCTATACTGTACCCAAAGCCTTTTTAGTCATGACTTTATCCAAGAAGTTCAAGTCCACGTGATGAAAGCTTTTACAAAATCGATCTTGAAAATAATACCTTCCAAATTATGCGACCAGTAGTTTTCATCAATAGCTTCGTTGGCCTCATGGGCTTGATCAAAGATTTGTCTCCCATTAATAAAGGGACTTTGAGAATCAGCTATCATTGAGGGGAGAACCTTCCTTGTGACAAGACTAATGTTGGAAGGGAAAATGTAAGAGACTTGCAAAAGAATTTTCAGATCTGATGCACTAGATGGAGAGAATGCTTGGATGAAGATCTTCAACAAGGAAAACGTCATCTTCAAACAAGGTACAAAGTGATGTTGTTGATGTCGTAGCTTCTCCCTTTCATGGCAACTCCCCCCCCATTCTTATTTATTTTTTGTACCATCTTTTGAATCTCATGGTTTCTTATAATAATAATAAACCTATATGCATTGTAAGCCAGCTTTTTCAGATAACCAAAGGACGCCTATGAGTTCATAATCAATACACCGAGTAACTAAAGACAAATCAAAATCACTACAGGAAATGCAACTACAAAGTGAGTAAGTAATCTGAAGTAGCAATCCCATAAGTACTAACATACCAGAGTGCAATAGAGAGGTCACCGGCACTCCAGACTTTGCCAGTAGAGTCGTCAGATAATAAGTACTTAACATCCCAAGTAAATGTGTTACTGAAGCCTACACTGACTTGAGTCCTAAGGTCAATATAAGATCTTTCTACCAACAAAGAAACCATGGGACTTTCTTCCGCAGTCATGGAGAGAGCCTTCTCAATAGCTTCCCATGACCAGACCTTCAAAGCCCCTCCCTCGGAACCTGACCAAAGATCACCTAAAAGGAAGAAAGAAAAATCAAAAGAATCAATCAGCAAGAAAAAAGCAAAACCCACCTACCTTTAACAATTATATGAGATTTCATATATATTTATAAATACCATAAGATGTCATTAGAAGCGCAAAAACAGGACCACGGTGAGCCTGCCAAGAGAGAGCTTCAGTAAAATGATCAGATGAGTTGCAGCTTTGAATATCCATCTCCATATCCATCCTCCAGCATCTAATGCGACCATCCTTGTGGCCACTCCAAACTATGCGATTACCGTCGTCAGCAACCAAACAAAGAGTAGGCGACGTGCAAACTGACTCAGAAAATGGAGCAGTCTCTTCATCACCACTCCTCACAGCCGTGCCTTCCGCCACCGCCGCATACAAATCCTTGAAGTTCCAAAAGCGGACGCCATATTCACTACCAGCCCACAATTGGTACTCGCTGCTTGCAACAGTCCTCAAAAAGCACCCGATCTGCGTCTCTCTCAATGGATGCGGCCTCACTTCAAGGCTAGGCGGCCGATTAGGGTGAACAGAAGCTCGCACCGGAAGCTTAAAAATCCCAGTTCCTCCGCCCCGCCCAACAAATTCAGGGAGTGGAGAGCGACCCGCATCATAATGCCAACCCTGAATATCACACTCGTGATTAATAAACGAAGCAGATTGAGATGAAAGCTTACTGTCCAGAAATTGCAGCATATAATCAAGTCGTTTGGTAGTGGACTCAACGGAATTGGAAGAAACACCGCCGTCATTTTCACAATCGGACGAAGATGAACTGGAATTGAAGAATTGGCGGGAGAAAGTACTGGTAGTACCGTCGCGATCCGAGAAATCAGACCCATGATTGAGATGACTAAGGTTTTGGGTATACGAATTGGTGACGGGAGATAACACATCATCACCTTCGCCGCGGCCATCGCCAAGGTCGATAAGGGGTGGCAGCTCCATCTGGATCCGGCGAGAAAATTGAAACCAGAAAGAAACCAAGAGACCCAAATAGATAAAAGAGAGATTCTAAGCACCAAAATCTGAGACAGAAAAAATTTGGAAAATGAAAAGAGGGGAACCGTTTTAAGGCATTGGTGGGAAGCAAAAGCTCGTTGACGATTGACTTATGACTTCCATAGCTGGGTAAATTTGGGCTACGGTTACCTTTTGGTTTGTCTTCAAAATTTGCTTCTTTCTTTTTAGATTTCAACAATTGTGGAGGAGGATTAAATCCACCACCCCTCTCATTGAATGTTCATTGTCGTTGAGCAACTGCTTTAGGCAGTTTGACTTCAAAATTTCTATTAAACTTTTCAGAACGACAGGTGGTTCTAGGAGAGTCTATTTCATGGTGTGAAATTTTTATGACCTTGAAAATTCTCATTTTTCTTTCTTTCCAATTGTCTATGTTTGATGGGATGAGAATTTCAAATATGTTTGCAATTAATCATAGCCTAGTTATCAAGAAGATCTTAGTAGTTAATAGATAATGAATTCAATTTATGATAATCAACTACAAAAACTGTTATCTAAACATTCGCAGGTACCCACAAAAGTATTCCTATAAAACAAATGAATATCTAAGTCACATATGTGTTTCAGGTATTTGTAATTGTAAATATTAAACAATTTTGGTTATCTCGATGACTAAAAACACGGCTTTAAAGAATCTACCAAAATGAGTTTAAATGTATAATAAGTTATAATGTATTTTAATTCAAGAAATTGCAAATTTGAATTTTTCATCCAACAAAGATTATAGTTGATTTTCTTTTCAGAAAAACACCCATCAAATTGAAATCAAATGCGCATAACTTAACAAATGTTCAACAAAAACTATATATTTTAAAGGAATAGTGCTGTGTAAATCATTTCTCTAGTTGATTCTCTAAAGTTTCGTTGAATAATTACTATCTAAACGGTTCATGGAGAACAAACTATCCATATAAAATTAAGAGTTAGATAGTTTAATTCATGATATAGAATTAGATGATGCCCTCAAATATTATTAAGTAAAAAAATATTTTAATTGCAATACTATTTAAAAATTATAGAGTATCATGAATGTTAGGAGAATTATAAATAGAATTATTAATTTGCAATGGTTTGTTTGAACATGTAATTGTCGTTTAATATTTTTTTTAACCCTGAAAATATTGTGAAAGGGAATGATTATGAGAGAATAAGAATTAGGAGGAAAATAGGAAAGAGAATAATTATGGAGAGAATGATTATTTGTGTTTGGGATGAAAATAATGACTATTTGTGTTTGGGGTGAAAGGAATGATTATGGGGAAAATAAAATAATGAGTATGATGAGGGTGAAAAATAGTAATGTGATACATAAAAAGTTGTTGTAGGAGAATGAAAAGTAGTTAGGAGGAGAATGAAAAAAGTGATTTTTAGAAAACATGATTATGGGAGGAATGATTCCCGGTGGTCCAAACATGGAGAATCGTCTTCATTCTCATTCTTCCCCTTATTCTTGGTGGCACAAACACACCCTTCGGGTTTTGGGTAATCTCCTTCTACCCCGAACCTCATGTGCCCGCTGTGTTATTATTTGGGTTAATGTTACTGATTTAAGTTGAATGATAGGTTGTTGTGGTTCGGGTTCTCACTGTTGAGGATCATAGGATTTATTCTATAAACTTTTTGCAGGTAAGGACTTTTTCACTAGGGTTGTGTGGACCCTGCACTTAGTTGGATTTTGCATGTTTGCTCGTATATATTGTTGGTTTGATGCTAGTTTGTTCTATTATGTTATTCATATGAATGTTAAAAATGTTTGATGTTGTTCTGTGTGTTGTGCTTTGAGATTATGGGGTCACGAGGAGCCACTTGTATGCTTGTTCGTTTGTCTGTTTCATGTATTTCGTACCTCGAGATTACGGGGTCCCGGGGTGCCATCTTGTCTGTGAGTTATATAATTATATTTCTTGTAACCATGTTAGAATTATGCGGACCTAGTATGACATTGCTTGTGTTACTTATTCTATGTTGCTCTTGATTTTGTACATTAGTTAGTGATGACATATGTCGGTGAATAGCTAGCCTTGATCATGTGATTCGTATGTAGTATTGATAACTCTAAAGAATTGAGAGTTAAATAGCTTAGGGCAATATCTTTTCGCTTGAATTTCGCTACAATTAAAGAAGAATCGGTTTACAATTTTGATGTAGCCTCATGTTTAGGGCGAACTATCAATATCCAATAGTTTTCTGTTTAGGATAATATTTTAGTAGTTACTTAGCAAAATTGCATGATTGAGTGAAATTCTTATGTTTTACCTTTTGAAAGACTGATATTGCTTCTATGTTGAAGCCCTTTGAAGGAACGAAATTTACGTATGCTGATACTTCGCACGAGCAATAGAGTTTGGAGTTGAATGAAAACTCGAGGAATTAAGATCGAGAAGAGTACACGTGTCTGATACCTATGCAAGACCAACTTAATCTTACCTATCGCATTTCAATCTTAGCTCTGCATATAATGAAAATGCTCGAGCTCGAGAGAGGCTGAGTTAGGGTAGGCAGTAGTTTACTTCTTACCAAAGTACCTCATCGTTGTAGCGAAGTATCTGAAGTCTTAACCTCATTCCGATTCTTGTTAACTTGTTTCTTATTCTTCATTCTAGATTTCTCTTTAGCAAATTTATTTATGCAAACTTAGTTATAGCTACACCAAAAACTATTATCCCTCGTGACCATGACTCTTACTTTTAAATTAAATTGAATATAACGTTAAAATCCTTGTGAAGATTACCTTTATTACTTCAAAACTTGCTACAACAAGGCTATGTATACTTGCATAATCAGAATTAGAAACCACGTAGAGAATTAGTCTATATTTATTATTTCACAGATTTACACAACAAATTTTTTGCCCCATTGCAAGGATTTTGTTAAGTTATATATGTTTTAGTTATATTCGTAAAAGTAGTTTTTCAAATATCCAAGTTAATATGTGAGTCTCATTGCAAGTAGATTATTGCGTGCATACACAAGCTTATAACTGTTCTGTTAGATCCAGAGCCTAAGCAAACTTATCATTGTAGAAACCGAGAGAACGGATGATTGGCTGTTGTTAATCAAGAGAATATGCCTCCCGAAAATGCTGGGGATAGGAATGATCAGCATAATCTAGATGTGCAGCATAGTGGACCTAAAAATGAACAAGCAAAGGAGCTGCATGCTAATCCTATCATGATCGCAAATGATAGGGATAGAGCTGTAAGAGCATATGTCGTACCTGTAAGAACTCGACTCTAAAATAGTTCTAAACTCGGTTCTTACTCAGCATGCATGAATTTAAAAACCCTTAAATTCGACAAGCAAGACAATTAATAGAAACTTAAACATTTATTAGGAAAATGGCAATCCAAAAACCCTCATTAAAAACCAATACAATTTAAAACCTCTAGACAGAGTATATGAAAACAGTACTAAATCAATTCTTTAAAACAATCTAATCAAGCTGAAAACATAAACTAATTGAAAGAGACTATGCGGCGGACTCTCAAGATCAGCCAGCTCCTCCTCTAGCCGCCCCAGTGCTGTCCCAAGTTACCTAGTGGAAAAACCACAGAAATAAGGGTGAATACAAAGGCACTCAGTAAGAATCTCCAACCGGGGTACAGTACGTAAGTCACATCATCTAGCATCCTAACATACAAGCAGAATCAACAACACACAGACAGTCTCGACACAAGTACAATCACAACATGATCAAACCATCGAAAGTCTGTAACTCTCGGCTAAAGATCCACTGTGGATCTCCAAATTTGTTATCAGCATAACCCCCAAAATCTCAAGAGTCTCCAACTCTCGGCTAAGGTGATCAGCTCACTATGCTGATCCTGGACACTTGGGAGAGTACTTTAACGTCAGGCTCTAATTGAACGGAAAGGTGTACTGATACACTAGCCCGAGGGAGCTCTCCTCTCGACATCTAATGTACATACACGCACACCGCATGCTCTTGCAAACTGGATAAATGTAGGCCTACACAAATTATGGGTGTGCATGTCTATGATTCGGAAAGGTGAGAACTGATCCACAACAGGCGGGAGGCCCTCGACACCATTCTGTGGCAGCCTGAATCACACCCAATGCCTGAAGCTAAAGGTCGTCCCAAGGCAGGCTTGCACCAAGGAAAGGACCCCGCTCTAGCAGGCCACAAACTAGGCTATGCCGGTGTGGTAGCTACTCCACACCTGGTTGCCGGGGGTAAGGAATTTGTCCTCACAGCCCGACCGGTGGGGACACATATGTTTGTCTACTCTCAGCCTCTAGATGATGATAACCTAACAAGATCTAGCTAAGAAGGAGTACCCTAGGGCTAATAGAGTTCAGCATCAATAACATTGCACAATAACGTACAGAATGCCAACAGTTGATAAACATAACAGTCACTATAAACAGAAAGGTGCAATTCAGGGTACAAACATTCTACATGCCAGGTCCTATCAGACAAGCCATACAATCTTATCCACTAACAAGTATATCAACAGAAATATCGTTCAAGCACCTATCCACTAACATGCTCAGAAAATAGTAACACACAACCAGAAAACTATCAGTGGCAAACGCAGAGTCCACAACCCTGGTAAGGAAATCCTTACCTGGAAAGCAAGTAGAACGATTACACAAAATAATGCTCCTTGAGCTGCAGAACACCAACACGAGTAACAACCTAGGCATAGCAATTAACAAGCACACAATTAATATTTAACAGCTAAACAACACTAAGTAACCAAAGGCACAAGGCTCGGGAAACAATACCTCTAAACTGAGAAGACAGGCTCGACAGTAAGGCTTTGGTGAAGGCAAAGATGCTCGCGGACGTACGCGAGAACGATAGCAGGCGAGGCTCGGCTAGGGCGAAAATGTGGGCAAACGTCTCGCTGGGGCGGAAGGTTCGCTGGAGCAAAAACTGAAAGTGAACGCAGTACGGTGGATAGGCTTGGATAAGCTAACGGGCATGGCTCGACTGCGAATAGAATAAGGATAGATGGATCTTGACATCAGGCCACGGAAAACCAACAGAGAACGAGAAGGGCTTGGGCGAAACGTACTTGAGGCGAACGGGCTGCTCGCGTTGACGCTGTGGCATGAAACATCTCGGCGAAGGTGTGAAGGGCTGAGCGTAGAGACACGATCGCAAGGCTGCAATCTCTGCTAACGTTTGGGATGAAGGGGATCCGGTGCGTGCATGCTGCGACGGACGAGCGAGGGGCTATGCGCGATGATGAGCAGCGATCGGTGATAGAGAAGGCTTGCAATCGCTGGTGCGTGTGGCTCGGATCGGCGAAGGAGCTAGCTCGGTAAGAGAAAGGCAGCGATGGATATGTTGGTCAGCGACGAGTTTCTTGGCTAGGGCTAGATGGATTGACGACAAGGAAATGGTTAGGAGTTCTCGGCAAAGATGAGAGGAAGAAAAAGAAGAGAATGCGGCTAGGGCTTGAGATTTGGAGAAAAGAGCACTTAAATAGAGTCTTCAAGCGATCCCAACTTTGAGTCCTGGCGAGGGAGAAATTAAATAACCATTTTTCCCTTTTTCTCTTTTAACAAAAAATGACCTAAAAGCTTCTAAAAAGCAACTCTAACTTTAGAAACCTAGAATCGTAGCAATAACTCGAACTCAGCAAATGACAGAAATAGCCCCGGACTCTGAAGGCAAAATTACCAAAATGCCTCTAAAGGCTCAAACTACCCTAATAGCCCAACCGAACACCCGAATAAACGACTGAACATACCTGGAGAACTGGAATGGAAAACTGGGTCGTTACAATATTCGCTCATTTTAAGACTTTCTTCCTCGAAAGTCCTAAGACTGGAACAACTCCGGATAATGCATCCTCATCTCGTCCTATAGCTCCCACGTGTCTTCCTCTGTTCTCTGATTCCTCCACTGAACCTTAACTAGGTTAATCTCTCGGTTATGCAAAATTTTATGTTCCTGGGCTAAAATCTGCACTGGCTTCTCCTCGAAGCTCAAATCCTTATTCAGCTCTAACGGCTCATAATCAACAATGTGAGATGAATCTGCCATATACTAACGTAGCATCGACATGTGAAAAACATTATGCACTACTACCAAAGACGGAGGCAAAGCCAACTTGTAAGCCACCGAACCGATCCGCTCAAGGATCTCAAAAGGCCCTACAAACCTAGGACTCAACTTGTCCCGCTTACCAAACCTTAAAACTTCACTAATCGGTGCCACTTTCAGAAACACATGCTGGCCAACCTCAAATTCGAAGTCTCGACGCCGAACATCAGCATCACTTTTCTGCCTACTCTGTGCTATCAACATACGAGCCTTGATCTTCTGAACTACGTCGTTAGTCAATTGTAACAACTCGGGACCCAAAACCTGTCTGTCACCAACCTCTTCCCAGAACACTGGAGATCTACAACGCTTACCATATAAGGCCTCAAACAGAGCCATCTGAATCGTTGCTTGGTAACTGTTATTGTAGGCAAACTCTATCAAATACAGATACTGGTCCCAACTGCCCAGAAAATCTAGCACACAGGCTCGCAACATGTCCCCAAGAATCTGATTCACCTCTCCATCTGCCCATCTATCTGAGGATGAAACGCAGTGCTGAAACTGCACTCAGCACCAAAACCTTTCTAGAGTGACCTCCAGAAGCGAGAAGTAAAGCGGGAATCTCAATCAAACACAATCTTCGCTGGCACCCCATGGTATCCAACGATCTGCTCAAAAAACAACCCACTATTCCACGGTATAAGTGATCCTACTAGGAATGAAGTACGCACTCTTGGTCAAATGGTCAACAAAAACTCAAATCTGAGTAAACCCTCTCGGTGTCCTCGGTAACCCAGAAATGTAATCCATGGAGATCTCCTCCCACTTCCACTGAGGCACACTCAGTGGCTGCAACAAACCTGCGAGTTTCTGTCTAGGAGCCTTCACTTGCTGACAAGTGAGACACCGACTAACAAACTCTACAATGTCTCTTTTCATGTTGTTCCACCAGAAGGTCTGTTTAAAATCCTGATACATCTTGGTACCCCTTGGGTGCCAAGTAAACCTCAAACCGCCATCTGGTGCTACCACAAAATCAAAATCACCATCTGCCTGAACTCTGGCAATCAACCTACTCAACTCGGGATCACTCAGCTGGCCATCAATGATCCTCTGCCTGATCGAAGGCTGGACAGTGAACAGGGCTACCCTGGCAGTAACCTCTCCCAACAACACTGCTATACCGACTCGCTTTAACTCTTTCCACAATGGAAGCTAAGAACTCAACAAGGCTGCGGAATGCGACGTCTTCTTACTCAAGGCATCTGCCACAACCATGAACTCATTGCATCAATCTTAATGGGGTCCACTGCTATGCTATCTCTAGAAACCAAGTGACCAAGTAAGGCCACTTTCTCTAACCAAAAGTCACACTTGGAGAACTTGGCGTACAACTGATTTTCTCTTAATATTGTCAACACTTGCCTCAGGTGTGTGGCATGATCCTCTCTGGTCTTAGAATATATCAAAATATCATCTATGAATACAATGACGAAGCTGTCCAAGAATGCCTTGAACACCTTATTCATCATGTCCATAAATGCTGCTAGGGCATTAGTCAGCCCAAATGACATAACCACAAACTCATATGACTATACCTCGACCTGAACACCGTCTTGGGGATGTCCGCTTCCATGATCCTCAACTGATGATAACCAGACCTCAAATCTATCTTGGAGAACATAGAAGCTCCCTGAAGCTGATCAAATAAATCGTCGATACGAGGCAATGGGTACTTGTTCTTCACTGTAACCTTGTTCAACTCTCGGTAATGTATACGAAGGAGCATCGAACCATCTTTTTTCTTGACAAACAAAACAGGTGTTCTCCACGGGGACACACTAGGGCAGATGAACCTTCTATCTAACATTTCCTGCAACTGCACCTTCAACTCCTTCAGTTCTGCTGGCACCATACGGTATGGTGCCTTAGAGATAGGGAGAGTCCCTAGCTCGAGCTCAATAGTGAAGTCAACCTCTCTCTGCCGGGGTAAACGCGGTAACTCCTCAGGAAACACATCTACAAACTCTTGAACTACTGGTACCCAATCAAGAGTCAACTAAGGGCAGCTTTCCCTAGACAACCTTGCTAAATAGCCCCAAGCTCCTCGAGCTAACAAATGGCGAGCTTTCAAAGCAAAAATCAACGGTGGACACACTCCTCTCTAGACACCGTGAAACTTGAAACTCTGCTTCTTGGGCGGCCTGAGCACGACTTCTTTCTGGTGACAGTCAATCATCTTGTGGTTCTCAGCTAACCACTCCATACCAAGCATAACATCAAAGCCACTCATAGGCAGAACTATAAGGGTTGTTGCAAACAACTCTCTGGATACCAGGATCCAGCCATCTCTAACCTTTTCACTAGCAAGCATACTAACTCCCGAAGGAGTTGCAACATACAACTCGAACCCTAAAGGTTTAAGTTCTAAACAAGCTTGACTAACAAACAATGCAGAGATAAATAAATGGGTAAAACTCGAATCAAACAGTACATATGTATAGTGGTCCAAGACAAGTAATGTACCTGTGACAGCTGCATCTGTCCTCTCAACCTCCTATCGAGTCGTGGTAAATAAGCGGCCCTGCTGCTGAGCCGGTCTATCATCAATTCCAACCTGCGGGTACACTCTGGCTATGTGCCCCTCCTTACCACACTTGTAACAAGCTCTAGGAGAATCTCCACACAAGCAGAAGAGAGATTTTCCACAGGTCCGACACTAGGGTGGCTGCCTAACTGCACCCTGCTGACAACTTTGTTGTCGCCCCTGATCTCTACCTTGAAAATGGCCCTGATTGTGCTTCTGCTGACCTCTTTGCCTGGAAGTCCTAGAGGGCTCAAACTTTCTTTTCTGCCTGGAACTAGTTGCCACATTCTGAGCTTCTGCAGTTGGGGTCTTCACTAAAAGGTACTATCTATTATAGATCTTGGCCAACGCCACAGTTTTGGTGTAAGTCTCCGGAGCGAGTGCCCTAAAATCTTGGGCAACCTCCAACCTGAGTCCCCCAATGAACTTCCTAATTTTCAACTCCTCTGTAGCAATTAGCTCTGGAGCAAAGCAACTGTGCGCAGAGAACCTTTTCTCATAACAGACAATACTGTCATCACCCTATTTCAGATTTGCAAGCCTCTACCATCTCTTGCTGGGCTTCTTCACTAATGTATTGAGTCCTGAACTCGGTTTTGAAGAACTCCCAAGTGACTGGTGGGAATCTCTCAGGTCTGGCCCCGTCAGTGGACTGCCACCACCAAACAACTGTCTGTGTTAGAACGTGTGCTGCACACCTCGGTCACTGCTCATCTGGACAAACCATCACTCAAAAAATGTCATTTAGATGTGCCAACCATTTAGCTGCTACCAGAGGGTTTTCATACGCATCAAACTCCCTGGGTTTCCACTTAACAAAATCCTACAGCCATTTACCGCTCTCGGAGGCACCTTCGGGAATCTCTGGCTCAACATCAAGTTCCTACTGAGCTGGTTAGGCTGAGGGCACTCTCTGCCCTACAAGTGGAACTTCTACGCCACCGAGCGGTGCTACATGAACCGCTGGCGATGCCTATTGGAATAACTGGGCAAACTGGGCCATCTGCGCCTGGGTCTTTGCCTGTTGCGCTGCCAAAAGCCCCTGAGTCTCAGCCCTCTGCTCGGAAAACATGCCTACAACCATCTCTCTCATGGCCACAGCAAACTCTACTCTAGGAGCAGCACTCTGAGGCAAAACAGAGTCTGCTCCTCCTCTAGGCAAGACTTCAGTTAGGGCCAAAGGCGGCCTAACTATCGAAACAGCTCGAGACGACGTCTCCTCAATATCCAGTGCGGCACTACCATTTTTGTTGGCGACAGCTGATGTTCCAGCTCCACTGCGTGTGATCGGCATTTCTCACGATCTACACCCAAACAACACTGAGTCAGTCTATGCTCGAACCAACACTGCCAACAACAAAACAAAGCTGTGATCGGCTAAGTGCAGAGACGCGATGGCAAGGCTACGATCGCTGCTGGCATTTACGGACAAAGGGGACCTGGTGCGTGCGTGCTGCGACGGACGAGCCAGGGGCTGTGTGCGATGATGAACAGCGATCGGCGATGGAGAGGGCTTGCGATCGCTGGTGCGTGCGGCTCGGATCGGCGAAGGAGCTGGCTTGGTAAGAGAAAGGCAGCGATGGATATGTTGGTAGGCGACGGGTTTCTCGGCTAGGGCTTGATGGATTGACGGCAAGGAAAGGGATAGGAGTTCTTGACAAAGATGAAAGGAAGAAAAAGAAGAGAATGCGGCCAGGGCTTGAGATTTGGAGAAAATGGAGCTTAAACAGAGTCTTCAAGCGATCCTGGCTTCGAGTCTTGGCCAGGGAGAAATTAAATAACCATTTTTCCCTTTTCTCTTTTAACAAAAAAGGACCTCCAAGCTTCCGAAAAGCAACTCTAACCTTGGAAACCTGGAATCGTAGCAATAACCCGAACTCAGCAAATGACAGAAACAGCCCCGGATTCTAAAGGTAATATTACCAAACTGCCCCTAAAGGCTAAAACTGCCCTGATATTCATGCTAGAGCTTTCGAGTTCAAGCCAATGATGAACACAATGCTTTAGCAAAATGGGCAATTTATGGTTTTCTGATTGAGGATTCACACAGACACCTAAGAGATTTCATAGGCATTTTTTACTCTTTTATCATCCCAGATGTATCAAAGGATGAGTTACGATTGTGTTTATTTTTGCACTCACTAGTAGGAAGTGCAAAAGAGTGGTTGAGCATCATTGATTATGTGGAAGTGGAAATTCAGGTAGTTTAGGTTATCTGCAGAGACAAGTTGAAAATCCACCGGGTTTTAATGCACCATATGGATAGCAAAACCAGGGATTCAATTCATTTCAGAATCCTTCTTTTCAGAAGAATAGTATGCGGCAGCAAACAAATTAGCAAGTTCCTAGATCGTCAATGGAAAATTTGCTTAAGTAGTTCATGGCAAAAACTGAAATGACGTTACAGAACCATTAAACGGTAATGCAAAATTTGAAAGTTCAGATGGGACAAATGGCGAATGATTACTGATAACTCTAAAAAATTGAGAGTTAAAGTAGCTTAAATTTCATTGTAGAAGAAAAATGTTGAAATGAACCGATTAAGTAGAGGAGTTTGCTCCTGCAGACTAAAGCAAAGCTTACAGCGAAATATCGAGCAAAAGCCTGTAAAAATAAAATTTAGAAGTTAAATACAGCGAAGCATGCTTAATTGAATAGAATTATTTCTAAGTGTTTAAAAAGAATTTATGCTTGTATTTCATTGCAGGAAACTTCGGCAGAGCGAATAGAGCAAAGCAAAGGAACAGAGAGAAACAATCCACTCTAGCAAAGCGAAAAATCTATAAGCGATCTAAGAAACCAACTAGTGTTCGCAGCGGCGAGAAGCTTAGCGAAGCAAACGATCGAAAAAAAAGGAAAATATCTATTCCAAGGACGCGTGGCAAAAATTTGTGATTCCCAAGCTCATCTCCACCATCGAATCTTGTCTGTTCTGACGCTCATGACAAAGTGGATCATGGAGCAGCTTTTTACAGAGGAGGATCGTGGAGCAGATGTAGCAGCGAGTTGTCAGGAGGCCTATATAAGGCAAAAGTATTCCTCAAGTTCAAGATCGGCCATATATATATTTTTATTACGTCTAAGAGCTCTTATTTTCCATTATCTTCCAGTCCGATCACGTTTTTACTTCCGTTGAATTTTCAATAGAAGTTTCTAGCCACAAGCGATTTGACTGGGCTTGTTGTTAGATGTAGCTGTAGTTTCCTTGCTTTCCAGACAATAGCTTAGTGTTTTTGTAATCGAAAATTTATCGAAATATTTCAGTGTTCGAATCGCAGGAATTTTCTGAACTTTACTTGTCATTTTCGTTGCCTTTTACTTGTTTTCAACATACCATTCACCTCTTCATTCATTTTAAGTTTGTTTTCATTTGCCATGAGTAGCTGAACTTATTATCGGGAGGTTTTGAGGAAGTAGGGGACTTCACAAATAGCGAAGTAGTTAGCGAACAGAATGTATTGTGCATGCCATTTTCAATTAACATACATTGCGTTAACCACCCTTTGTATGAACTCAGTGTTAATTCGAGAGAGTTAAGATCGAGCGAACTTGCATGCATAATATTAGGACTGTCGAGCTTGCTTAGAGATAAGATTGCTTGCGAATTAAAGAACCCTTAGAGATAAAGTTCGCGTAGTGCTAACTTGATAAGATGTTGAGATTCGAGAGAATCGAACTAAGTGCTTGAGAGAGCTGAATGCCTATGTTCGAGAGAACCAAAAGGATCTCTGTTAGTGTTCACCTTTACTAGTTACTTCGATTGAGCGAATCCATGAAAACCTTGACCTTTCCGATATTTCACATACTCTTGTTAATTATTATTTATTACTTGTTATTTCGCTTAATCAAACGCACCAACATCCATTTACTTCAACAACTTGGTGACCTTGACTCTTGCATGTAACCAATTTAAAGCACACTAAAAATCCCTGAGAAGAATGACTCTTACTTACATTAAAACTTGCTACAACGCGATTGTGTATACTTTGCGCATTTGTAGAGACTAACACACTTAGCTATTATTGAAGTACCGTTTGTTTGGGCAAAGTTGGGGATCCTTCAACCCATTGTTCATTCAATTACATTCTTAATTAAACTGACACGTGTGAATTTTGCGAACAAATTTTTGGTGCCATTGCTGGGGATTTTTCAACTGTGTTTTTTAGTCGAAAGTATCGTAAGAGTAGTGCTTCATTTCAACTAATCAGATTGTTCATATTACAGGTGATTTTGCCGATATTGTATGCGAAGGTAAGGCGTTGTCGAACCTTTCGACCCAGAGCTGGAGCAAAACCTATTAAGAAGGAGGCAAAATCCTGTTGCTGGTATGGCGTAAGCAAATCCAAACGATTTACCCACAGAGAATGTTGAAGCAAGACCGACACCAAATTATGAACATACAGATTAGTTCCTTGCTACTACTATTATGATGGCAGATGATAGAGATGGAGTAGTAAGAGCCTATGCCACACCAAATGTCGCAGAATTTATTCTAAGAGGAGTTAGACCTGGTAATGGAGCAATGGCATTTGAATTCAAACCCATGATGAATACCTTCCTTTAACAAAAGGCTCAGTTTCATGGACTAGCGACGGAAGACCCACATAACCATCTCAGAGAATTTATGGGTGTATGCGACTCATTTATTATCCTAGACATGACTCGCGATAATCTAAGGCTCTGCCTGTTCCCGCATTCATTGCAAGGAAGGGCAAAAGAATAGTTGGATACAGTAGAAAATATGCATGAAATTTCGTGGGAAGAACTAGCAAAGAGGTTTCTTTTGAAGTACTTTCCATCCATAAAGATGATGCAGCTGCGAGACGAAATCGTATTGTTCAGACAAAGCACATGCAAGTCTATTGCCAAAGCATGGGATCATTTCAAAGCGATCTAGCGAAGTGCCCACACAACGGATTTCCATGCTGTGTTCAATTCGAATATTTCTACGGAGGGTTGAGCGAAGCCGCGAAAATGGTGCTCGATGCATCAGGAGCAGGGGCCCTTCTCTCTAAGACATATAATCGAGCTATCGAAATAGTTAAAAGAATCGCACTCAACACTAGTCAATGGAAAGATGACGTGCATACAGAGCCAAAGACAGGAGTTAAAGTCAAATAAGCCAGTGATTCGTTGTTAAGGCAACAGGTTGCTGAAATGAGATCTATGTTATTAAATATGCAAAACTCGAACAACGCCAACTCTCGAGTACAAGGCATTAATTCAGCACATCTCGTAAAAGATCCCTATAGCTTATGCGGCGAAGCACATATGTATGAAGAATGCCCATAAAACGCAGCATCAGTATACTTTGCTCAGGAGAACCGTCATAATAATCTTACTCAAATACCTATAATGCAGGATGGAGAAACCATCCAAATTTCTCATGGTCCAACAATACAAATTTTACAAGCTCCAGCAACTAACTTTACGTGCCAAGACACAACGGGAACCCCCCAGGTTTCGGTGGAACAATTGGCCAACAGGGTCGAGGATGGAGCTCGTTCTCGAACCAGCAAAACCAATTCCAACAACAGCCCTTCCAATAAGCTCTAAGTAGTTAGCTAGAAGGTTTGTTAAAGGATTACATGGCGAAGAGCAAATTGACTTCACAGAACCAACAGACAACTATTTAAAATCCGCAGGTAGCCCTGAGGAATCTTGAAACACAATTGGGTCAGCTTGCTACAGAATTGAGACAGAGGCCTGTTGGTAGGTTGCCGTCGGATATCGAACCCGCGAAACGAGAAGGAAAGGAGCAGATAAACGTCATTTCGGTGATTGAAGAAAAAATTGATGATAAAACAGAAGAGCTATTCGCCGAGTATTCATTGGCAGTTTTGTCAGAGCGAAGTCTAAGAGAAAGAGGTGATTGTGAACCAGAAGTTTGGCAAAATGTCACGAGAAGAAAGCCAATTCCGGAACACCCAAGGCGATCAGCGAAGTGTTGGAATTCACACCTCCACCTCAATTCCCACAGCGACTGAAGAAAAAAGATGGGTTGGGTTACGAAAAGTTTATGAAAATCTTGAAAGGAATACAAATCAACACCCCGTTAATCGAAGCCTTAAGAAAATGCCCAATTACACCAAATTTCTAAAAGAAGTCTTGCTAGAAAAGAACAGAACAGAAGACTGCAAGGTTATTTTGGTGAACAAAGGATGCAGTGCCCTGGTCACTAACAAGCTACCTGTCAAGGAGAAAGACCCATGAGCATTTACAAATCTAATTTCCACTGGAGGACATTACATCGACAAGGCACTTTGCGATTTGGGAGCCAATATCGACTTGATGACTATGTCAGTATATAGGAAGTTTTGCATTGGCGAAGCTAAACCAACTACTGTCACAATACAACTTACGGATAGCTCCATCACAAGACCTGAAAAAAAAGTAGAAGATATATTAGTGTGCGTTGATAAATTCAACTATCCCACGGACTTTATAATTTTATATTATAAAGCAGATAAAGAAGTTCCCATCATTTTGGGGAGACCATTCCTTAAGACCGGGCGAACCTTAGTAGATGTCTATGAAAGGACAATCACTTTACAAATGAATGACGAGAAAATAAAGTTTAATATTTCTGACTCTATGAAATATCTTGTAGATCTGAAAGAATGCTCCGCTATAACATGATGGACGAAGACTTCAGCAAGGTTTATGAGGAAAGCGCGCAAGAGCGAAAATAAGAAGCTAATGTTGAATATGCATGGTCTAACGAGGACGAATTGGAGGAAGAAAGAGAAATCAGCGAAATGATAAATGTGATGACGGATTTGCTAAATTTAAATGATCGAGCCCCACCAATGAAACCATCGATCGAACAACTGCCAGAATTAGAAATGTATGCTTTTTTAGGCAAAGCGAACACTCTCCCGATCATAATATCTTTGCAGTTGACAGAGGAGAATGAAGAGATGCTATTAGATTTGCTTCTCCAGCATCAGAAAGCAATTGGCTGGGCTTTGGCCGACTTAAAAGGAATCAGCCCTTCATTCTGTATGCACAAAATTCTACTAGAAGACGAGGGATTTCGCTCCGTCGATCGCCAGCGAAGATTGAATTCGGCGATGAAAAGGTAGTTAAGAAGGAAATCATTAAGTGGTTAGACGTTGGTGTCATATACCAAATTTCTGATAGTAAATGGGTGAGCCCGGTACAATGTGTGCCTAAGAAAGGAGGTACGAAAGTGGTAAACAACGAACATAACGAACTCATACCAACTCGAACTATCACGGGCTGGCACATTTGTATGGATTACCGGAAAATAAATGCAGCGACTAAGAAAGACCATTTTCCTCTACCTTACACTGACCAAATGTTGGACTGTGTGGCCAAATAAGAATATTATTGTTTCCTCGATGGATACTCAAGTTAAAACCAAATCACGATTGCCCTAGAAGACTAGGAAAAGTCCACGTTTACTTGTCCCTACAGAATCTTCGCCTTTAGACGGATGCTGTTTGGTTTATGCAATGCTCCTGGTACGTTTCAGAGATGCATGTTGGCAATTTTCTCAGATTTGATTGAACGCTGTATGAATGTATTCATGGACGATTTTACCGTGTTTGACACCTCCTCCTTTGTTGAACTGGGAGAAATGCCATTTCATGGTCACAGAAGGAATTATGCTTGCTCATCGCGTCTCGAGAGAAGGAATGAAAGTTGATAGAGTGAAGGTGAAAGTAATCGAAAAGCTAGAACCACCAACCAACGTCAAGGGAATAAGAAGCTTCCTAGGCCATGTTGGCTTTTTTCGCCGATTTATCAAAGATTTTTCAAAAATAACGAAGCTGCTTTGCGAATTATTGGTGTTGAGCAAACCATTCGAGTTTGATGGCGCATGTGCGAACGTATTCCAAACTCTGAAACAAGCACTTATAACAGCCCATCATCAAAGCACTGGATTGGGAAAAACCATTCTACATTCAATGTGATGTCAGCAATTATTCTGTCGGTGCTATGCTTGGGCAACAAGGAGAAAAGTTAGTTCATCCGATTCACTATGCGAGTAAAATGATGAACGAAATGCAGCGAAACTATACCACGATAGAGAAGGAATTTTTAGCTGTGGTATTTGCGTTGGAGAAATTTCGTAGCTATTTGATAGAATCAAAAGTGACTGTTTTACCTATCATGCAACAATCAAATACCTGTTCAAAAAACCCGATGCCAAACCAAGGCTGCTTCGCTGGGTTTTATTGCTCCAAGAATTTGACTTGGAAATTATTGATAAAAAGGGGTATGAAAATGTTGTTGCTGATCACCTGTCGCGAATAGAACATGAGGAGAGTTCGAATGCGCAAAGCAAAATTGTCGACTCTTTTCCTGTTGAACAACTCCTGGTTATTTATCAGACTTCGCCACCATGGTTCACTGATATTGCAAATTATCTAGTCAGTGTTGTAATCCCAAATGAGCTTTCTTTTAACAAAAGAAAAAGTTATTTCATAAAGTAAAGACGTACTTTTGAGATGAACCTTACTTGTACAAGCAGTGTGCTGATCAGATAATTCGTAGATGCGTAATGGAAGAATAAGCAAAATCAATTATAACTGAATGTCATGGCACGGCGGACGCTGGCCACTTCGAAGGAGCAAGGACAAAAGCGAAAGTATTTCAGTCTGGATATTTTTGGCCAACCTTTTTTAAAAATTGTTATGACTTCCCAAAATAATGTGACTAATGCCAGCGAGTAGGAACTATTGGAAAATGGGACGAAATGCCGTTGAAGTACATTTTAGAGGTGGAACTGTTCGACATCTGGGGATCGACTTTATGAGACCTTTCCCCAACTCTAATGGAAATTTTTATATTTTGCTTACAGTTGACTACGTTTCAAAGTGGGTTGAAGTCAAAACAGTAATCAAATTTCTGCAGAAACATATCTTCACCAGATTTAGTACTCCACGTGCGCTGATTAGTGAAGAGGGCACACATTCGTGAACAAAGTGCTGGTGAACTTTTTGGAAAAGTACAACATTCGCCACAAGATCGCTACAACATACCACCTATAGACTAACGGACAAGCAAAAGTGTCTACTCGTGAAATCAAAATGATATTAGAGAAGGTAGTGCACCCAAATCGAAAGGACTGGGCCAACAAACTTGATGACGCCCTGTGGGCCTATCGAACAGCTTTCAAAACATCGATAGGCATGTCACCGTATCGTTTGGTTTTTGGCAAGGCTTGCCATTTGCCGCTAGAATTGGAACAAAAGTCTTATTGGGCGATCAAAGAACTGAATCTCGTTTCGCCAGGCATTTCGCCTACGCGAGCACTACAACTTTTGAAACTAGAGGAATTTAGGTTATTTTCCTATGAAAATGTGAAATTATATAAAGAAAAAACCAAACGATGGCATGACAAGCGAATTAAACCCAAAGAGTTCCAAGTTGGACAAAAAGTGCTGCTATTCAATTCAAGACTTAAATTTTTTCCCGAAAAGTTAAAGTCCAGATGGTCAGGTCCGTTCCAGATTACTCAGGTACATCTCCATGGTGCTGTCATGTTAAAAAATGCGTCTGAACAAACAGAAGTTTTGGTGAATGGCTACCGAATCAAGCATTATTATGGCAAAGAATTCACGAAAGTAGATTTGGCCCTGCTAATTGAAGAATAAGTTGGACCAGCTGGCTAGAGTAGTGAATTTATCTTTCTCAATTTATTTATTGCTTCATCTCCAGGCCAGGTAAGAATGGCAAACCCTATACATATTTTATTATTGTTAGATTTGTTTTGTTTGATAAATTTCAATTGCTAGGATAAAGTAGGGTTGTAGCGAAGTACATAGTCAGCGAGGGAAGTTGGTGGCAAGTTAAAATTTGTATTTTGGGAAGTTTGCTCAAAGAAGAGTAGGGATTGGGTGTGTCATAAGGTGTCGATTCGCATGGACTACAGCTGTCATCCATATATCGACGAGTGTAAAAGTCCCAATCTCGAGAACCACGTGGCAGCCTAACGTTCGATCTAACGGTCAGAATCTTACCGTGCGTTGTCTAGTATCTCACTTCCCGAGGCATTTATGGCGTGCAGAGTAAAAGGGCCTATAAATACATCTTCCCCATTTCATTTTCTCTTTTTACGCTTTCAAAATTTTCAGAGTTCTCAAGCATCCTTTTGTTTGCCACAAACTTCACCAAGTTTTCCCTCCCTTAGCCCATTTTTCAAAAATTCCAAATGGCCTCCAGAATTCCCATCACCTCTGCCTCATCCAAGAAGCCTGCCAAGCAAGATAAGGTGAGTGTGCTCGCAGCTATGAAGCAACACATGAGTGCGCTAAGCGAAGCGCAAGCCAGTGCCGTAACATCTGAGACTCCTTCTGTGGGAGTCAGGTAGAAAATTATGCTGAAAAATTCACCGAAGTCGATGGACAAAATGACAGTTGTACCTTATGTGGAAATACGAATTAGGTCGTAGAGCGAGGGTACCTTAGGCAAGACCTCTGGTGCAGCACTCGTTGAGGTGATGAAGGCTGGCCCAACAGCAAGTTCAGTCAAGTTTGCTGAGCTGCAAAAGAAGCGACTGGTCGAGAAAATATCCATCGAGCCTGCTGTGGCGAAAGTTGTCGCTCCCGTAGTGGTTTCCGCGAAGAAGGCTATTGAGCCCAAAGTTTCTGCCTAGGAAGCATTGCATAAGCGAATGGCAGAACTGGAGGCCAAGTTGGAAAAGTTAAAGGTCGAGAATAAGCGAATGTTAGAGAAAAAAGAGAAGAAGGATAGAAAGAAGAATGAGAAAGAAGAAAAGAAACAAGAAGATGCCGCTGCGAAGAGGTAGCGAAAGACAGAGTGAAGCTCCGCTAGGAGAAACTCCCCAAGCTTCTGGGGCCGAGCGAAGTTTCACAATGATGGTCGAGCTGAGCTAAGAAGAGTAGCTCGCTGGCGAGAACCTGTTGAGCGAGCTCTACGAGCAAGATGCGGTAGATTTTACAGAAGAACTTGAGGCAGATGATGCACAACTGGCACTGCCCAAGAACTGGATTCAGAAAATGAAGAGGACGAGCAGCTGAACGACATAGTGGATGAAGTCACGAGTTTACAGCCTGAAGAAGAGCTCGAAAGCTTCGTAAGTCTGGAATGGGAGGCAGGCGAGTAGAGCAAATCTGAAGATTCGCCAGCTGTTGACGATGACACACAATTGACAACTGGTCAAGTTGAAGCTAATCCATCCAGCAGGAAGCTGGCAATCTGAAGGGTAAGGGTCTCTTTAGTCGCGAAAATGTGATCAGCTCTAACGAAGAGCTAAATGATGAATTGGATGAAGTTTTATTCGCCTTATCGAAGCCAGAACCGTTGTACACTCTGCAGTTGAAGGGAATTCCCGATCTTAAAAGGAAGTGAGTCCTAGAGCCGTCCTTCACCTCCTAGGCAAAAATCAGCCAAAATGGGTAAAGAGCCAAGCAGAGCCATGACCAGTCATTCATTCGAAGCAAGGCAGCAGAAGATAAACAAGAACCTCATCAAATATCAATCGAAGAAGTTCTTATCCGAACAATCTTTCGACCCAGATCTTAGAGGATTTCCGCTAGCTATGGTAGAGTAAATTGAGAAGCGAGGATGGAGGAAGCTATGTACAAAGCTTAGCTCAACGAGGAGAACATGGGTCATTGAATTCTACGCTAGTTTGCTAGATTGAAACAAATTCAGCTCTACTGTTTGCAGCCGTGAAATTAATTGGGCTCTCGAAGCTTGGAATGAACTTTTTGGGCATGAAAACAAGAAGTCTGAGTACGAAGAACTGTTGGATGAGTACTTCGATGAAGATCTCCAAAATTGCCTGGAAGTTATTGGAGTAGAAGGGGCTGAATGGGATGAGGGGCCTCAATCTCACCGTTTCCACACCACGAACCTCAACAAAGTAGGGTGGATTTGGGCCTCATTTTTAAAGTCTTCGCTTATGTCAATCTTGCATGAGTCCATTTTGACGGTTCTGTGAGCTTTACTGATCTGTTTCATAATGACTAACATGTCGATGAATGTTGGGAAGATTATCGCTTGAGAGATTCATGCTTGGAAAGGGCAAAATGCGAGCTATTTTCTCTACCCGCACTTCATCTCAGCGCTCTGCCAGTTCCAAGGGTTGAAGGGTCAGCCTAATGATCCCTTCTTGGCCAAGAAGAAGTATCCAAGCTTCGCTCTAAAGGCATCAGCGAGAGGAGCTCGCATTGTGACGAAGGCCAAAGCGTCAACCAGCGGCAGCGAAGAACAACTTCAGCTGCCAAGGGAAATTAGAGATGAAAATCGTAATTTTCGTTGTTATTTCTTTTAGTGAAAGCACGTTCTCCAAGAAGTGCTCAACCGATTGAAAGGAGGTCCTTTCCAACTACCTCTATTCCCAGAGCTTCCGCCTCTCCCTGTAAAATTTGGCGAAGATCCTCCCGAGCAATAGATGGAAGTCTCTTTTCTCTTTGTACCCTATCTTTGTATTCAATTATGTCTTTACTTTCGCTTCTTTCAATTTTTTCAATATAGCGAATTGTACTTAATGATCGTCTCCTTTTGTTTCTCTGCGCATCCAATGGACATTTTTTCTAGCAATTCAAGTTTATTTATTTATGAAATAATTGTCTAACTCTTCAATGCTGGAGCGAAATGTTAAGCGAAGTAAGCCAAGGCTTGGTCTTCACTTTCGCAATTTCATCACATATAGAAACTTAATTTTGAGGAAATCTTTTAGCCAGAGCGAACTCAACTAGAATTAACCAAGCCTTAAACTTTTTGCAAACTTTAAGTTTGAGAGTGCTGAGTGTTTCATTGGGACAATGAAAAGTCCAAGTTTTTAGGTGGAGTTTGCCGAAGCAAAAATGTAAATATACTCGGGAAAAGCGCACAAAATAAACATGCTTTATGAGCAATTTCAGAGTAGAAAAATTAATTGGATAGTTGCCATTTCGCTGAAGTAAAATGTGAGATTTGTAAGCCAAACCCGGGGTTAGATAAAAACATGAAAAATTCAAAATTATCCCAAATACTCGCAAAGCGAAGTGAATCAAAAGGCTAGTAGCATAAGTCCTGGGGCCATCCCTCCGCTGTCGATTGCTCTAACATCGCGTACCTATCATTATGTCAAACATTCGATGAAAATTGAGCAAACGATAGTAGGAAACGTAAGTGAGGGATTCCTAGTGAACTGTAAAAGGAGAGTATTCACTTCTGCAAAAGATGAGAAGTACCAACCATAAAGAAAGCGAAAAGCTTAAAGCAAAGATAACTCTAATTGATTAGCGAAGGCTTTTAGAGCCGTAAAGTTAAAGTTCTAGGCCAAGAGGGAATTGCAAATTGTCGAGACTTGGAATAATTCTTGCTAAATCCAAGGTTTCTGAGCTTAAACGTTTTACCCAGCGGGAAGAGTTTCATTTATAAATTCATTTGAATTTTTAGAAGGTAATGTTAATTCTTTGTGCATAAGTAACAAGAAGAAATTCGCTAAAAAAAAAAAAGGCAAATATCCTTAATTAAGCTATTACTCGAGACGAGCAATAATGCAAGTTTGAGGGTGTGATAACTCTAAAAAATTG
>JBBMKA010026586.1:0-26067 GCA_037833695.1 Sechiopsis laciniata | reverse complement strand
TGGTATTAAGCAACAGTAATGTTGTAATAGAATTTCTCTCAAGCAAAACAACTAACGTTGATTTTTAGTACAAAACTTTCTACCTTGGCAGTCCAAAAATTCTACAATTTCGACTTTCTAGGCTACAGGCCAGATCTGGTCAATGGTCCAAGTTGATGTGGCTCCTTCAATGTTAGGTCAAAATCTAGCCAAGAAGAACGATGGCCAGAGTTTGTGTGGTGGCGACGGGTTGCGATTGTGTACCGACGGTGGCAACGTAAAGGCGGTGGCGAGGTTGTACATGCGGTGGTGTCGCGTGTGCGTGAAAGAGGCTCAAACGGCGGCGTGTTGCGCGAGGGATTTGTGGTGATGTGGCGGCTGTGGGTTGGTGCAAGCAAAAACAGAACAGAGGGGGGAAGAAGAATGGGGTTTGCATGCGTGAGGGAGGGAGAAAGGAAAATAGAGAGAGAAAAAGAAAAGAAAAGTTGCTGCCTTTTGGGTTTTTGTGAAAAGTAAAATGGAATAAAAGTAATATATATATTATTTTACTAGGTCAACATTTGGATCACTTTTTAAGAATGGAAAAAGTATTTTAATCAATTCTTCTAAATATGGGTTTTCTTTATTTTATTCCTTAAGGGATATTCCTCTGATATTAACCAATCTTAATAAGAAATCACAATATTCCTATTAAATGAAATAACTCTCATTTAATTCAATACCAGGCCATTAATAATTAATTTAATTTAGGGAAACAAAATAAATAAATTTAGGGCTCACCTAAAAGTGGAGTTTGGAAAAAAAATCTGGGGCGTTATATATATATATTTATATATTTTTGCAGAAAGAATTCTAAATGCTGAATCAATGTTGAATCACTCAGATGTGATAGGGAACTAAAATGAAGTTCGCTACCAAGGTACGCTCCACCCCCAAACTAGAACATTACATTGTCCCAATGAAATCACTCAACCCTCAAACTTGAAGCTTGCTTAGAAAAAGTTTGGAAAGGGGAAGGACTTCCTCGCTATTAGAAATCGTACTAAGTACAGAGGGTGAACTTACGAACATTGCCGTGGAAACTAAAGCTGCTTACAAAATTTCACTACCAAAAGTTAGACCGAATACACAACATTGCAAAAGTATAATGCATATTGAAACTGAAATAAGAGCGCATCATGTATTATTTTTCATTTTGAATTCGCCTAACATATAAGGATAGCATGCGTGTACGAAGCCAAGTATTCATTCAATACTTAACATATTTACTACTGATGGAAACACAGCTTAGAACATGCATAGCAAAAAATAATTCTAATCGAGATGGAAAAGCATAACATTAATCGCGAAGACAAATTTACACGAACATAGCGAACCAAAAAAATTACAATAATTGAAAATGACCCAGTACAACTACTCATTCCCTAAAAGCCTGTGGTCTAACACCCAATTTGGAAAGGTAGGGAATGTTGGTCCATTTTCGATTTCGTTGAAGAATTTTCGTTCAGCTTTATCGCGAACTGAAGAATATTTATAAAAGGCAATTTGACGAGCCTTTATATCTAATTGCTCAACCAAAATCATCCTCAGCAATTCTTCAGTATTGGATGAGGTTAGTTCAGTGTTCGCGGCAGGCTTGGTCAGTATGCGAACAGGCTTAGAAGTTGGCTTGGTAGGGGCAGAAAGGTTCTTCTTACGCAGGAGTTTCACATCGTTGGGGACACGCTTGGCCCCTTGTGCTGCGCACAACATTGAGATCGCGTGTGGTAAAATTACTTGGCACGTTTTTTTATCGCCCCCAGCCCATTGGTGAATTTCATCCTCGATGATCATTTCGATATTGATTGAGTGACCGGCCATGATGCAGCAGATTAATAAGGCTTGGGGCTGCATTAGCGTGGAATCATGGGCTGTTGGCATCAAACAGGTTCGCACAAAAAAAGCCTAGAATTTTGCTTCTAAGTTCAGATCGGACGCTATTATTCTCTTTGACTTCAACCCGACATCCCATTCTACACCTTCGCAGTAAATCGTTTGAATGCAATCGTTTAGGTCTTCACTGGTGCATGTTTGAAGCAAGACATCGTAATCCGATTCTTCCTCTGCTAAGCCATACATCTTATTCCATGCCCGCGAACTCCAGAATATTTTTTGTAGTTGTACAAAGGAAGTGTGCATGTCGCGATTGATGATGTTCGCGAGGAATTCCCTCACCCAGTCAATTTTGGCTTCCTCCCAAATTATGCATAATTTACCCCAACTTCGCTGTTCGATCTCATGGCGAACTGTCTGGAGGTAATGCGTCAAATCCTCATCCAGACCCTGCTCATGTAACACTGGTTTCTTCTTTATTTTCTCCAAATGGTTCTTGATCCCGCTGCGATGTTCTTCCAACAATCGCTTATTCTTCGGTGTTAGCAAGATTGTTTTGCGAACCACCTTCTGTTACCGTAGTGAAGGCTCTGCCTCTACGGTTGGTGGTTGTACATCCACTTGTTCCCTTTCTTCTTGAGCCACAATTTTTTCGGCCATCTTCTCCATTATTGGTTCTTCGCGGGCTACCATATGCAGCAAATCTTCATCCCTCCTTACTACCTCTATTTCCTCATTCAACTCAGCACTCAACATTGGGTCTGATTGAGTCGGGGTCTCTTTAATTGATTTCTCAGTCGCTTCCGCGAACACGTTATGTGTCTCTTCTGGAGTGTTTTCAACGATCTCATCATCGGTTGAGACCTCCTTTGGTTGTTCGCTGCTTGAGTCTCGCAAAAAATCTTTCTCCGCAGTGAGTTCTTCAGCTTCCACACTTTCGGGTACTATTAATTCTAGGGTTGATAGAGGTTGTGTTGGCTTAGGTGTTCTACAGCGAGGTTCTCCCCCTTCTGCACTTAATGTTAGCATGGCTAACGCCCCTTTAGAACCCCCTACAAACCTGTCTTGTTGCGAATGCGACATTCTCTAATCTTGGTCTTCTCCCAAGTTCGCGTCGCGTTCGCTGACATTTGTGGCTGCCAACTCTTTGCTGGCTTCAGTGGCCTCGCCCAACTTTTCGTTCGCTTCAACGCCCGAAGTTGACGTCCTAGCTTCTTTGAGGCCCAAAAACTTTCTTCGCTTACTGCGATTCGTCCTTGTTTCAGTGAAGAGGTTTTTCTCTTTAGTTTGGCTTCCAATGCCTTCATAGTTTTGGCCAACTCCTCATATGTTGGCTCAATGATTTTAGCCACCACTTGTTCAGCGATCGATGGCTCAGGTCTTTTAATTGCTATAGGTTATTGTTTCCCCTTCAGCTTGATTTTTATCCCCTTCGACCCACTTATTTTTTAGCCCAATTTTAGAATCGGAGCAGATTCTTTGTTTGTCAGAACTGAGCTCTTCTCGGTTGATGTCTTGGTTAACGCAGAGGATGACGACATAATGGCTAGGAAAAGGTTCTAGGCTTATCGAAAATATGATCGAACTTAGAAGGACTTGAGAGTTTAGGGTTTCGAAATTTTGAAATGAAAGAGATTGAATTTTAAATAGGGTTTAAGGTCGTTCCAGATTCTGGGCAACGAACCGCCATTTGGCGCACACAAATTTCTAACAGTTAGATATTTCGGCCCAGTCCTACTCGTGGCAACCTCATACCCTTTTGATGAACACGCACCAGCTTAGGAACTAATTCGATGACGTTTCCTATTGACGTCATCGCTCTATGCCTAGAGTAACTTTCTATATTCGTTGTCGCGAACTTTTATATAGCGAAACTAACCAGTTTCTAACAAGGAAGTTAATGAAAAAAAATAAAGCTAAAGAAAAAAAAAATGTACATTCATACTAATCTGGTTTAGGCGAACAAAACAAATAAGACATTCACGTACCGTTCGCTCCCCATTAAGTCATCAAACATAAAGGAGATGTGTGAATTCTGCAGCACGGAATTCTTCGCCATAATAATGCTTAAGGCAATGACCATTGGTTAAGAACTCTGAGTTGTCCATCTCGTTCCTTACTAACACAACACCATTTTTACTGTACCTGCACAACTGTGAAAGGCCTTGACCACTTAGATTTCAGTTTTTCTGGAAATAAACGCAGGCGCGAATTAAACAATAAAACCTTTTGCCCTTGTTGAAATTGCTTTGGCTTAATTCGTCTATCATGCCACTTCTTAGTTTTCTCTTTGTAGAGTTTGGCATTCTCATACGATAATTGTCTCAACTCCTCTAATTCTAAGAGCTATAATTTCATGGTAGGTCCTATTCCTGGCGAATCTAAGTTCAATTCTTTTGTGGCCCAGTATGCCTTGTGACATGCTTTTCCAAATATTAAGCAAAATGGTGACATTCCTAGTGGTGTCTTATGTGCTTTGCGGTAAACCCATAGTGCATCATCTAATTTAACTGCCTAATCTTACGATTGGGGCTTACCACTTTCTCGAGAATTCGCTTAATTTCGCGATTGGAAACTTCAGCTTATCCGTTTGTTTGTGGGTGGTACGCAGTGGCTATCTTATGGCGAATGTTATATTTCTGCAAAACTGTCGTCAAGGCTCGGTTAATTAAAGCGCATGGAGTACCAAAACGAGTAAATATATTTTTATGTAGAAATTTAATCACAGTTCGTGCATCATTTTTTGCACATGCAATCGCTTCTACCATTTAGATACATAGTCAACAGCTACAAGAATATAAGCGTTTCCATGCGAATTTTGGAATGGCCCCATAAAATCTATTCCCCACACATCAAAGATTTTAACTTCTAAAATGTATTTTAGGGGCATCTCATCCTTTCTACTTATATTTCCTACTCGCTGACATTCATCACAAGACTAAGCGAAATCGTACGCGTATTTAAAAATAGAGGGCCAGAAATACCCAGTTTGAAATACCTTCGCTGAAGTTTTCGCTCCTCCATAATGGCCCGCATAGACCCCAGCATGACATTCCGCAACGATTTCCTTTGCTTCGCCATGTGTTACACACCTACGAATAATATTGTCAGCACATTGCTTATATAGGTATGGCTCGTCCCAGAAGTATTTTCTAACTTCATGAAGAAAACGTTTTCGCTGTTGGTAATTGAATTATTCGGTATTACTCCGCTCGCCAAATAATTTGCTATATTAACGAACCATGGTAAATTCTCTGAATTTGCTTTCAGGTCAAGGGAAAATAGTTGCTCATATGGAAATTCATCTCGGATGTTGAGATTGTCAAATGTGTGTTTGCGATGCTCAATTCGCGACAAGTGATCAGCGATCACATTTTCGCATCCCTTCTTGTCAACAATCTCTACATCTAATTCTTGTAGCAACAAGACCCATCGTAGTAACTATGGTTTCACGTCTGGCTTCTTCAAGAGATATTTAATAGTGACATGATCAGGAAAAATAGTTATCTTTGCTCCGAAGAAATATGAACGAAACTTATCTAATGCAAATACCACGACGAGAAATTCTTTCTCCGTGATGGTGTAATTCTTCTGAGCATCGTTCATCATCTTGCTCACATAATACATCGGATGAATGACTTTGTAACCCTTTTGTCCCAACATTGTTCCCACAGAGTAATCGCTCGCATCACACATAATGCAAAAAGGATGATTCCACTTGGGGGTAGCAATTATTGGTGCTGTTACTAAGGCATTTTTAAACTTCATAAATGCTGTCACACATGCTTCATCAAATACAAATGCTCGATCTTGTTCTAATAGTTCACATAGGGGTTTTGCTATCTTTGAAAAGTCCTTGATGAATCTTCAATAGAATCCCGCATGACCAAGGAAACTGCGAATTCCCTTAACAGTTGTAGGCTTTTCCAATTTCTCAATCACTTCAATTTTCTCCTTATCTACCTCCATTCCATCCTTTGATATTCGATGCCCCAGTACAATTCCTTTAGTGACCATGAAGTGGCACTTCTCCCAGTTTAAAACTAGATTCATTTCTTCGCTTCTTCTGAGCACTTTGCTCAAATTCTCTAGACATTTCGCGAATGATGTTCCAAACACAGTGAAGTCATCCATAAAGACGTAGACACTTTGTTCTATCATGTCAGAGAATATCGCCATCATGCATCGCTGAAAGGTTGCTGGTGCGTTGCACAGTCTGAATGGCATTCACCGAAATACGAATATACCATAAGAGCATGTAAATGTCATTTTCTCTTGATCCTCAGGGTCAATCGTGATCTGATTGTATTCTGAGTATCCATCCAAGAAACAATAGTATTCTTGTCTAGCAACTCTGTCTAGCATCTGATCAATATATGGTTATGGAAAGTGGTTCTTTTTCGTGGCTGCATTCAATTTTCTGTAGTCCATACACACACGCCAACTAGTTATTGTTCGCGTAGGTATCAACTCATTGTTCTCATTCTTTACAACTGTAGTACTGCCCTTTTTCGGAACACATTGTACTGGACTTACCCATTTACTATCAACAATCGGGTATATCACGCCCACATCTAGCCATTTGATGACTTCCTTTTTAACCACTTCTTTCATAGCAAGATTTAACCTTCGCTGATGTTCCACTGAGCAAAATCCCTCATCCTCGAGTTGAATTTTATGCATGCAAAACGTCGGGCTGATTCCCCTTAAATCTGCTAGAGTCCAGCCTATTGCTCCTTTATGTTGCTTTAACATTGTGTTTAAAGCTTCTTCATTGCTTGAAGATAAGTTCTCTGAGATGATAACTGGCAGAGTTTAATTCCTGCCAAGGTAGGCGTACTTCAAATGTGTTGGTAATTGCTTGAGATCCAGTATTAGTGGTTCCTCTATGGACGGTGAAATAGTTCTGTCACTGAGATTTAGCGAATCATGATAAGTATTCAAATTGTCACAAACCTCGAGTTCATTTTCCAATGAATCCTCGACATCATTTTCCTTCGCAACCGCGAATGACTGAGATTCTCCTCTATAATGTTGATTGATGAACATTCTTCGCTCTCCGCTAGTAATCTCATCGAATTGCTAATTTTGAATTTGATCTCGTCATCGTTCATTCTAAATGTAATTGTTCCTTCGTAGACATCCACTAACGTACGCCCTATTTTTAGAAAGGGTCAACAAAAAATGATGGGGACATCCTTATCTGCATCATAATCAAGAATTATAAAGTCAGCAGGAAAAATAAATTTGTCTACCTGAACGAGGATATCTTCTATCTTCCCTTCTGGTCTCATGATTGATCTGTCAGCGAGCTGAATGGTTACAATTGTTGGCCGAGCTTTGCCAATGCCAAATTGTCTGTATACTGATAACGGCATTAAATTTATACTCACTCCCAGATCACATAATGCTTTACCCATATGTTGACCACCAATAGAAATAGGGATTGTAAAAGCTCTTGGGTCTGCTTCTTTCACTGGTATTTTTCTTGATACTAACGCACTGCATTCTTCATTTAGCGAAACAACCTTAAATTCTTCGAATTTACCTTTTTCCATTAATGCCTCCTTGAGAAATTTTGCATAATTAGGCATCTGGGGTAAAGCATCTATCAACGGAATGTTAATGTTAATGCCCTTCAGTATGTCAATGAACTTCTCATATTGTTCGCCAATTTGTTTCTTCTTGAATCTTTGTGGAAAAGGTGGTGGTGGTGGTTTGAATTCAATCGTGTCAGATTCCTGTGGCTTTTCTTCAGGTTGATTGGGTCTTGCAGGCTCAACTTCCACCACTCTCGCAACAATACTTCTTTCATATTCCTGTGGCTTTGCTTCAAGTGGTAGTGGTGTAAATTCTTCCCCATCATCAGAGTTCGCTGGTGCGAATTCTATACCACCCCAATTATTGTCATCGCCTTAACTTGTTCCTTTCCATCTCTTCTAGTAGGTTTTGTGTCAGTAGGCAATTTTCCCAAAGGTCTCTGTCTCAGTACAGTCGCTAATTGGCCCATCTGTACTTCTACATTTCGAACTGCAACTTGTTGGTTCTACATAAATTCTCTCAACATATTCTCCATGGCATTGTTAGAAAATTGATGATTATTATGTTGAGGTACAACATTTCTTTGATAAGATGAATTTAAAATGAATTAGAACTCTGACCTTGTTGGTTATTCGCTGCTTGAAATCCTTGCGAATTTCCATTCTGTCTTTGACAATTAGAATTACCTGCAGATCCATTGCTTCCTTGATTACTCCATGACAAGTTAGGGTGGTTCTTCCATCCAGGATTGTAAGTGTTAGAATAAGGATTGTTTTGGCGATTCGCTGATTGACCATTAACGAAGTTTACTAAAATAGTGTTATGGGGGCATTCTTCATAAGAATGTGCGTCGCCACACATAGTACATGATTCAGTCAACGATACTTGGGGTGAGTTGATGCTTTATACCGTTGCATTGGTGTTGTTCACGTTTTGCATATTTAATAACATAGCACGAACTTCAGCCAATTGTTGCCTTAGTAAAGGATCACTTTCTGTCTCAGTTTGTGATCCAGCCTTCTCATCTCTTCTCCCATCATTCTTCCATTGACTTGTGTTAAGAGCTACCCGCTACTGCGTTTGCATTTATAACAAACTTGCCTTCAAGAGGAAGTAGGCTTTTGCTTTCCCTGATACTTCCTTTGATATCGGGGATTTGAAGTTTTCTTCTGAAAATTTCTTCTTCCATAGGTCCTGTTAATATAGCTAACAGGTCTTAAGGTTCGATGCTTTAAAGTTTGAGGTGGTACAATAGGCTTGCATCCGTATTGTTCACATAAAGAACCTAATGCGGCTCTTTTGGGCTTTGAATTAGTGAATTCTTTGTAGAGCTTTAGTTATTCGCAAAGTTTGATGCCTTCTTAGACGATGAAGGAACCAATGTCGCCATATGTTAATGAATCCCATGTGATGGATCCTCTAGCTCTCGCTCGAAGTCCTTCTTCAATTCTTTGAGCGAAGTATCTGGGTAAACTTTGAATAAACTTTTGTTTCCAAATTGCTAAGAAGCAATCGGTACGAATCATGACTTTTGCAAGGAACGTATCTCGGTACCATCTAAAGTCTCTGAGCGATGGACATTTGAGGTTTAGGAGGATAGCGGCAGATCTATCTTGATACAAAGTCGGGTCTCCAATAAAATATTTTGTCATGGTGTATAAGAGGGTGTTGACAGCATCTGGTAGTGTCATTTCTTGATCCCTCATTTCTGAAGGTCTTTCTTCTTGTTTGATTTCAACTATCTTTCTAGTGATAGTCATATGATTTAATATACCTTGTCTGGTGGGTTCATCAAGGCATTTTTCCCACCAATCTTTGAGCATTTTGGTGAATCCGGTGGCCAACATCTATGCGATGTTGTGGTCTGAATGGTGTTTTAGCCTATAGGCACTTGCTACTATAAGCATTTCATTGATGACGTTCATATTAGATAATCGAAAATTCCATCACTATTCCATTCATAAATTTGAGTACCATCATAGGATGCCGATGTCTGCTGAGTCTTCTCTTCTAACATTATGTCTGGAAAAGAAGACTTAGGATACCAATGACTTCTCATAGGTACAGTTTCAAAGTCCGCTTTGTGTTTGTCTTTGATCATTAGGACTTCCTGGTTATTGAAGTCCTCTTGGAATTGTCTCATGTCCTCGACTGTAGGTTCGTCGATGACATTTATGAATTGACTCGTCGCTGATGAAGATGGTTTTGGAGAAATTGATAAATCCCCTAGCATTTTTTGAATCCTTTCGAGGGCATCTTTTTCTAGATTCAGAAGAATATCGTCATTCAGGATTGTTGGTCTGATTAGCAGCTTAGATTCATCTATAGCCGGGTACTGACGACCGGTGGAGGAGGAGGCTAAAGCCTAAAAAGGCAAACCTGTGATGAGACTTGGTTCTTTATGAATTTTCTCTTCGATTTTGTCCACTTGACTGTAGATCATCGAGAGAAGCTTGTTTGAATAATTATTCTAATGGTTGATATTTTTTGTATCTTTAAGAGATGGATGACTCTTATCATCTCCAATGGTGCTTTTGAATGGAGAGGCAAGAACCTTTTCTCCATATGTTGTCTCAATCTCTACTTCTTTAAGTGGAGGATGGGTTGAATGAATAATTCCTCGTTGAGTGGTCTTCCACTTCGAATGGCTGAGGACGTTGATACTTAGTTCCATCTAGGTAAAGAATGGGATATCAGCTTGTAGGTCTTCCATGTAGGAATACCATTGAGTACGTAGGTGTGCTCGTTCTTTTCCAGGATAATTTCTGAAGAAAGCATTCCTTTTGACGTTGTTTTCTTTGGAGAGAAAATCTCTCTTGAGAAACTCTTTGTCAATTGAATACTCATTTATGATAACGTTAATCTGGCTTCTCGAGACTAACTGTGTATCCATGTCAGATTGAGTGGGGGAGCTAGGTCGGTTATCGTAATGAACTAAGGGTATAGGCTGATCATAGTGAACAGATTTGACTTAGAGAGAGTTTGATCTGTTGATTATAATCGATGGCCTTTGAGTCCTAGAAGTGCTTGGTCTGGTTCTCAAGAATTCTCTTGTTCTTGGGAACAATTCATGAGCATCCTCAAATTTGACTTCGACACTTCCATCATCATGTTCAATGATTTTAGTAGGGGTTTGCTTCCTTTTTTCGGGAGGGCAAATGCTTTTCAGCTCCCATCAGGAGTTTCTGGTGATTTGATCCCAAGTAAGAGTATTTGAGATGTTGATTATAGCTTTGTCGATATTGGCTTCTATGAGCATGGTAAAACTGCTAACAGATTTTCTCAGAGCTCTTAGAGCAACATTTGTATGCATCAGCTTGTAGCAGATGCGAAAAATCAGTACAGCCGACATCAAGTTTGCAAAACCTGGTATTGTATTGACACTAGCATCAAGCATTGCTAAAATAGAAAAATATTTATTTCTTTTAAGTATTGTATGCGTAGTTGCACTATCTGCCAAACATAGAACTTTATGAGCCAAAATTTGAGAAATGTCCACGATTCTTCAAAAAAAAAAAAAAAAAAAAGAAATATATAAGCAAACTTGAAATAAAACTAAATTCATAAAAGAAACGAAAATACAAACTGACTAAAAAAAAACATATATAAGCTTAAATAATGTCTAATTATTAACATTGACATTTGAAATGTTTACTATTTCTTTGCTTCCTCTTCATGAAATTCAAAAAATTCAGCAATATCTAAATGAGTCATGCTTGAAGGGTTATAAGCATCATCTTCTTGATATTTAAAGTTTGCTTCCATAGTTTTTTCTTTCTTCAATGATGCTTGGTAGAGATCAACTAAGTATTTAGGCGTATGACATGTACGAGACCAATGTCCTTTCATACCACATCAAAAATATTGTTTCTCAACACTTTTAGAGCTCTGGCCATTTTGTAGAGTTTTTCCTTTTTGATCATCATTATTTATGGTTTGCTTGAAATTTGAGTAATTATGTCGACCACCACGAAATAAATAATTATTTCATCCTCTTCCATGACCTTGACCACGACTGATAGCGCTCAAATAGAGCATAAATTAGGCTATTTTATTCAGCATTTTTCTAAGGTTCAAAGGAATTTATTAAAGGATAAAGAGCAAAAGGCTAGTAAAAATCGTCAGAAAGTGCACACATCTGCTATTTAACATTAGAAGGGTTAGCATTGCATTATATGCATAAAAAGGAGATTAAATTGCACTAATATATGCTTATGCAATGCAGAGATGCAAAACCTAAAATGCGAAAGATGGAAGCTTTTACAGAATACAACAAAGAGAGAGACAAGATCAAGACGACGCATTCAAGAGACAACTGCATTCGGAGAATCAAGGCGATAAGGAAAGAACAAATAGCATGAAATCTGGAGTGACTAAAGAGATTCCAGCTTAAATCAAGAAATCAAGCATTGATGAATACAATTCCAAAATCTTTCGAACTTACTGACTACTGATTTCTAGTTGCATTATGTGTAAGTAATTCGCACTCTCGCAAGTTTACGCGGTCTAAAGTAAGTAATAAGTAAAATTATCTATCTCCACAGGGACTGTGATTTACCTAAGGTGATGTTTAGAATTGAACAGAAATAAATGAATGGATGTTCTGATTAATTGGGTTGGAAAGCATAAAAGAGATAAAAACAGTTGTAAAACAAATTGTGAGAGAATAAGGCTGAACTAGGATACTCATGAGAAGTAATAGCAATGTGTTATCAAAGAAACATGTGGTAAAGGGTAACTATCATACTACGCCTCACAAACTTTCGCTTTCGCTTCCATTCGCATCAAGCCCGACTTTCGCCGCGACTTGATGTAATGCTAAGTCGGTGCTACGTCTGCAGTAGTTATGCGTTTATCCATAAACTCCGATTTAAAGTATTAAAGACTTAACACTAACCTACTGAACATGCAAACTAGACTTAGGTTATTTCCTCTTCCGATTTACAACCAAATAGTGTATGTGGATGGCCGGTCGACACTTACTGTTGATGATTTACTCGTAGTTAACATGCCCTGTTTACGCCCCTCCTATTTCTTCTTAACACATGCTAAAACTAACCACTTTTCCCTAGCATTTCCCTAACGAAATTAGTTCCTTATACAAACAAGAAATACAGATAACGACATGGAAAACATGCTGCAATAGTATTACTAAATTGAAAATGAGTTTTGACAAGAAACAGAGAAAACAATATAAAATTTTGTTTTGAAAATTCCTCCCTATTCTATTACACAGGGTCTCCTTTTATAACCATCCTTCGAATATTCTAGAATAAGCACAGATCAGCCAACGCAATGTCTTTCCTTGCATGAATTCGTTAATTATGTACGATCTCATTCCTTGCATGAATTCGCCAATTATGTTTGTGTGGTTAAGGGAAGAATCTCGTGATTTTTGCAATTTGTCTCTTTAGTGTCTGGTTAGTCAACATCTTGCCGTCATTTGATTCTTTCCTTATTTTTTTTATGGTGCCTTGGTGTTTCTCCTAACGTTGCTACGCGTGCAATCATGCTTCTTCATTCTCAGCCCTGCATCATAAATTTTCTGTAAAAATAGTTCATCTGCATAAGCTTTGCTAAATACGCGCTAAGTGTGCTAATTGTGCTATTTTTCGCGCTTAAATTCATTTCTTCAAATTCATTAGCTAATTACACCTTTTTCTCATTATACTTATCATTGTCGCATTGGATTTTAAATAATAACTACAAATAATGATCTTAGAAGAGCAAGAATTCTAACTCTATTTAAGAGTCATTAAACCCCCAAACTTGAATCATTGCTGGTCTTGAGCGATGCTTATGTAGGTGTAATAGCTGCTAAATAGTAAATGCTTATCTTAATGCTACGCTTTTCCTCTTGCTAAAAAATAAATTATTCTGTTAGATGAAATTGTCTTAATACGCCAAACGCTTAATCATCCCGTTTCTTCTTTCACTTGCGTCCCTTCAATCTCATATCATTTCTTTTCCTAATTGTCCTTAGTTCAATGCACACTTCTCAGCTTAGAAACTTTAGACTTTAACACAATTCAATCAACCCCTTTTTAATTAATTTAAATTTGTTCAAAACATTCTGTTCGAGGCTTATTTATTTGGGTTCCTTTGAGTAAAATTTTCCACATGGCCGTAATTCTATCAGTCTCAACATGGCTCATTTGAGTATATAACGTTTCAGCAAAGTACTGGAATTTCTTAAGCTTGCACTTGATTGGGTGCCTAGCGTAATACTTGGAATACCCATGGCTAATTGCTCTTTTGTCGTTACATTTTTTCCTAGAATGTTTTGGTTTTTATTTAACTCACTCGAAATGTTATATATATATATGCGCTTTGCATAACATCACTCCGCGGGCTTACCCTCACCCCTAAACTTAAATTCTTCATTGTCTCTAATGAAGGTGAGACTTAGTTCCCCCAAACTTAATTTAAGATAAGGTTTTCAATCTCTCTGTTTCAAGTTTTCAGTTTTCTCCCCAAGAAAATGCACTATGTTCCAAGTTTAAAAAACATCCGTCTCAAATTGTTTTCATTAGGAAACTGGCAATTGTCATCCTGAGGCAGATTAAATTATAGGGTATATAAGACAATGTTTTGAAACGTAGAATTAAAAAGCAAGATTCTAACACAGCATTGGTTAAAACATAATGATATAAACATGGAATAATGAAGAGACTGATTATATTGATTATGGTGAGATAAAAACCACAGTGAAATGCGATAGAGACAAAGACTTCCTTTATCCTTCTTCTTCTTTCAAATCAGAATTGTCAGAGTCGGTGGACGAAACAACGTCTTGGAATTGTGAGAAGATGGTCGATTTAAGAAGACCAGTGTGTCGAATAACAATGTCGCGCTATTTCACATATGTCATAAATACTCTCAAATTGTTGGTGAGCAGCCAAAGACAGCGCACCAACTTTTCATGCGTGTTCTTCCTCCTCTTAAGTGGACGAGTCGATACCTGAGCATGTGTGGCAAGACCCGCTTCTGCAACCTTAGCAATAGGGTCTGCAAAGAACTCTACTGTTAGGCACTCAAGAGTTCTATTCATCTCGTCTAGGCTTCCTCAAAAGGGTGTCAGTCTCGTTCTTTTATGCTTGGGAAGGCCTACATCTGCTTCGTCTCTGAATTGGCGTCAGAACAGATCTTTCGACGCCGACATTACTCCTCTGTATCCATCTAGATGCTCTTCTACCATCGGCACTTTACCTTTCCGATGTGGTCTCTCTTCTTCCTCTATACTAACCACAACAACCTCAACAGGTCTAGAGGGGTCTGTATTCGTATTCCCTCTACACTAGTCTTCTAGCGCTTGATGTGATTCTTCCATTTTTCGATCAAACTCTTAAATGTCCCTCTCTTCCATCGAAGGTGTCAAACCTTCGATATAACCTAAAGTTTTAGGGCTATCAATCCTCACCATTGGTCGTAGCGCTGAGGTAACAACCCATTCTTCTCCATAAGCATCTTTAAATTCTTCGGCTTTCGCGTGCTCTACTGACCTTGCAGGTGAAATCATCGTTCTCTTGTGCCTTCGTCTTCTAACTTATAACTATACGACCACATTGTTCGCTGGTGCAGGCACAACGTCGACTGGCTCAAGAGCCTTAGTGGGGTCAACTTCTCCTTGACCTTCCATCTGCAGATTCCACCATATTCTGTAATTTGTTGCACGCTTTCGCACCATGGTGAAGACTTTTGCAGTTTGAAATTGGGAGAAGGGGTAAAGGTTTAAGTTTTTGGGTAATGAGATTATGAAGAAGGTAATCCAAGGTATTTATCGATAGTACGAAAGGGCAAGATAATCAGTAATCAACGCATTATATAAGACCGACGGTTGGGTTATAGCGGCCATCCAGTTGTTGCGAACCCTTGGATCAATGATCCTCAGATCTGACCACTCGATTTTTTACTGCATTTAATAATCAGAATGATTGTTCCAATCCCCCACGTGTACCGATTCATATTTTATTTCCTTCGTAATCTTTGCATAATCAAATGTAGAGAGAGATTTACTTAAAATTAAAAATTTAGAATTTAAATCATGGAATTAAAAATAAAGCCTAAAATCCAGATAACTTCTCGAATAAGCAAATAGGAAATATTTAAATTAGCATGCGTGGAGAAAAAAATTAAATGTAAAAAATACACATGCGCTTCACTCACATACTCACATGATTATTCTTCAGTCAATGCTAATGAAGATATCCTGCACTGAACATCCTCATTCCAGTAATGCTTGAGTCTCTGGCCGCTGACTGCGAACTCCTTCTCCGTCGAGTCATTTTTAATCCAGATTGCTCCTCCTGGTTTTATCTGTGTAATGTGAAATGTTCCAGACCACTTGGACTTAAGCTTTCCTTGAAACAAACGAAGTCTAGAGTTAAATAACAACACCTGCTGACCCACCTTAAAAGTTCGATGGGTCAGCTTACGATCATGCCATTTCTTAGTCTTTTCTTTGTATAACTTTGCATTATCATAAGAGAAGTGCCTAAACTCTTCTAAATTAAGTAATTGCAACATTCTCATAGAACCGGCTTCTGAAGATCAAGATTTAGCTTTTTAACCCTAGACTTCGATTAATTCGACCTTCAGAATCGATGTTAATGATATTTCGTCCCTCTTTCCTATATTTCCTTTTCTTTGGCATTTATCGCATGTTTTTGTATAATGAAACGCAATCTTGAATATGCTCGGCCAAAAATATCCCGACTGAAATTTTTTTGCTGTAGTGCGCATTCCTCCAAAGTGTCCTCCATATGGTGATATATGTCATGCTTCCAAGATTGCATTTGTTTCTTGTTCCTCTATGCACCGTCTTATCATTCCATCAGCCCTTTTTCTATACAAAAATGGTTCATCCCAGAAGTAAAATCGAGTCTCATGAAAGAATCTCTAGGCTTACTACCTTGATAAGTCTGCTGAGATGACATGACTTGCTATGTAACTGGTAATGTCTGCGAACCAAGGGAAACTCTTCTCTTTAGTAAGATTGATCACGAAAAATTGCTCATTAGGAATCTTTTCGGATATATTGATCATGGTAGAATCAGTTCTTCTATTCTCTAATCGAGATAGATGATCTGCTACCACATTTCTGCATCCCCTTTTTACCTTTATCTCAATATCGAATTCCTGTAGAAGTAAGATCCATCTGAACAACCTTGGCTTAGCATTGGCTTTACTCATGAGGTACTTTATTGCCGTGTGGTCAGTAAAAATAATCACATTTGATCCTACCAAGTAAGGACGAAATTTTTCTAACGCATAGATCAAGCTCTTTCCCAATAGTGGTGTAGTTGAGTTACGCATCATTTAAGGTTCTGTTGGCATAGTAAATAGGATGAATAAAATTTTCTCCTTTCTATCCCAAAATAACTCCTATCGCATAATCACTAGTGTCGCACATAAGCTCGAAAGGTTTCTTCCAGTTAGGCAATATCATTATAGAAGCGGTGGTTAGAGCCTTTTTTAACTGTTTGAATGCGTGCAATCTTTGTTGATCAAAATTAAAGGGGTGCTCAGCTTCCAGGAGGTCACACAATGGCTTCGCGATTTTTAAAAATCTGTAATGAAATGCCTATAGAAACTAGTGTGGCCTAAGAAATTGCGCACTCTTTTCACTTTCCTTGGCAGCTCTAACTTTTCGATAGCTTCAATTTTTGCTTGATCATCCTCTATTCCAGCCTTAGAAATCTTATGTCCAATCACGATTCCTGCTTTGACCATGAAATGGCATTTTCCCAATTCAGCACAAGATGTGTTTCTTCACAGCGTTGTAACACTTTTTTAAAATTTCCTAAGCAGTTGGAAAAGTTGTATCCAAACACCGTGAAATCATCCATGAAAACTTCCATGATATCTTCAAATATATTAGAAAATATTGACATCATGCATCTTTGGAATGAAGCTGGAGCATTGTAGAGTCTAAAGGGCATTCTTCTGAACTCGAATATCCTGTAAGGGCAGGTGAAAGTAGTTTTCTCCTGATCATTGAGATCAATAGTAATCTTATTGTAGCCTGAATACCCATCCAAAAAGTAATAATAATCATTCCATGCGATACGGTCTAACATTTGATCTATGTCGGGTAATGGGAAGTGGTTCTTCTTGGTTGTTTTGTTCAACTTCATGTAGTCCATGCACATACGCCATCCCATCACTGTCCTCGTTAAAATCAACTCATTCTTCTCATTTTGAATTACGGTGGTACCTTCTTTCTTCGACACGCATTGAATAGGACTTACCCATTAGCTATCTGATATGGGATAAATTATCCTTGCGTTTAGCCACTTTATGATTTCCTTTTTTACCACTTCCTTCATGTCGAGATTTAGACGTATTTGTTGCTCCATTGAGTTCTCGGCATCTTCCTCTAGAATGATGATCGATACTTCCAGGTCTGCTTGGTTATCAAGAATAATGAAATCTGATGGAAAGATGAACTTGTAGATCTAAACAAGAATGTCTTCAATTTTTCCAATAGGACGAGTAATTGACCTATCAACAAGTTGAATAGTGACAGTCGTGGGTCTTGCTTCACCAATTCCAAACTTTTTGTAGATAGATAGGGGCATAAGGTTGATGCTTGCACCGAAATCACATAACGCTCGCCCAATATGATTGCTACCAATCTTTACTGGAATAGTGAATTGACCAGGATCGACTTCCTTCATAGGGATTTTATTTTAGACGATCGCACTACATTATTCATTTAACGCTACTACTTTTCATTCCTCAAATTTACTTTTCTCACTCAACGCGTCTTTAAGGAATTTCATGTAGTTTGGCATTTGTCGCAACGCATCAACTAATGGAATGTTAATATGGTTTTTCTTCAAAATGTCCGTAAACTTTTCGAAGTGTGTTTTATTTCTCATCCTTGTGATCCTTTGAGGGTTCGGGGGAGGTGATGGCTGGTAAATAGGCAATGGTTTGGCCATTTTCGTCATATCGATTACTGTTATAGGATCCTCATCGGTTCTTCATGCTGGTTGCTTTCCAATTGATGGCTCTGTTGTGGACAGAGTTCCCTGATATTTCCTAATCTCCTCGCTATCCATCAAAGGTTTCCCACTTCTTAATTCGATTGCACTAACTTACTTTTTGCCATTCTACCGGATCCTTCCGTATCCGACGATAATTTTCCTGGTGGTCTATTCTTTAGATCTACTACGATCTAACCTAGTTGTAGTTTCAATGACCGAAGAATTGATTGTTGAGCTTTCAGCAGAGTATGATGTTCCATCATTACTGCATCATTTTTTAACATGTACTCATTTAGTGCTGAATCTGGTTGATGAGCTTGCTGTTGGTTACTTCGAAATCCAGAGTGTGGCATCATGCGCTGCTGCCCAATTTGGTCAGCATTGCTGCTTTGCCTACCCCAAGAGAAATTTGGGTGTTGTCTCCATCCAGCATTATACATGTTCGAATAAGGATTGTTCTGAGGGCACAAATTTGTGTTTCCAAAGTACATGATTGCATTAGCATTTTCGATACAGAGCTCATACCAGTGATCGCCTTCACAGAGTGCATAGAAGTCAAGAGTTGTGTGATCAACAATGGATGTGTTTAGACATTCTGTTGTGCAGTCATTTGTATATTTTTCTTAGAGTTGGTAAGTGTAGTAAGTTGGGCTTGCATAGCAGCCATAACACTGAGCTCGAATTTACCGGGCAGCTTATTTTTATTTCTTCTCTGACTTAACTTAGGCCAATAGTTTTAGCAGTTATTTCAATAATTTTATGAGCTTCATTGTACGTTTTCTCCATCAGATATCCTCTCGTAGTTACGTTGACGATAGCCTTGTCCTGATCGAACAACCCATTGTAAAAATGTTCTATTTGAAAGGTATAAGACAAACCATGGTACGAACACTTTGCTATAAGCTCTTTGTACCGTTCCCATGCTCTTCCTATGGTTTCACCATCCTCTTGTCTAAAACTAGTGATTTCAAGCCTAAAGTTCATACTTCTCGAAGTAGGAAAGTATTTTGCTAAAAAACTTTCGACCACTTGTGCCCAAGTATAATCACATAACAACGTGTTTACCCAGTGTCTAGTCTTTTCCTTTAATGAATAAGGGAATAGAAACAGACGAGTATATTCTAAAGAGATGCCAACCTCCTAGTTATCATCACTAAAAGCTTCATTGACTCTTAGCATGTTATACATATTATTAGTCAAAATAGGTCGCCTACCTTCACCATTAAGTCTAACCATACCTAGATATGCTGCATGGTTGAATAATCATGCTTGAGTTCTCATGACTCTGTCCCTCTCATCTACTCCCTTGGTTGGGGGTAGATTAGCATTGAGGTTTACATTTGCTCCAGCTTCTACACCTGCTGCAACTGCTGGTGGATCGATTACTCCAGGGTGATTCTACACTATTGAGTCCATCCTTCTTCTAATTCTTCTTCTCTGTCACATCGTCTACTAAAGAGGTTCCGTTCAGGTTCTGAATCAAACGAAAAAGTTGTGCTCATGCACAATTCACACTCGGATCTTGAAGCAAATATAATAAAAAGAACTTAATTTTTTTTATATTTTAAACAATCTCAACTTAAAATAAATTGACACAGTCCCCAGCAACAACGCCAAAAACTTGATTGCTGATTTCTAGTTGCCTCGTGTGCAAGTAATTTCCACTCGCACAAGTATACGCGATCTATAGTAAGTAATAAGTAAAATTATTGATTTCCACAGGGACTGTGATTTACCTAAGGCGATATTTAGGATTGAACATAAATAAACGAATGGTAATAAAATAGATTGTGAGAGAATAAGGCTAAACTAGGATACTCATGGGAAGTAATAGCAATGCATTATCAAAGAAACATGAGGTAAAGGGTAACTATCATACTACGCCTTACAAACTTCCACTTCTACTTCCGTTCGCTTCAAGCCCGACTCTCGCCGTGACTTGATGTAACGCTAAGTCGGTGCTACGTATGCAGTATTTACACGTTTATCCTTAAACCCTAATTTAAAGTATTAAAGACTTAATACTAACCTACTGAACATGCAAACTAGACTTAGGTTATTTCCTTCTTTGATTTGCAACCTAATAGTGTATGTGGATGTCCAGTCGACACTTCATGTTGATGATTATCTCCTAGTTAACATGCCCTACTTATGCCCCTTTTATTTCTTCTTAACACATGCTAAAACTAACCACTTTTTCCTATCATTTCCCTAACGAAATTAGTTCCTCATACAAGCAAGAAATACAGATAACCACATGGAAAACATGTTGAAATAGTACTACTGAATTAAAAATGAGTTTTGACAACAAACAGAGAAAACAATATAAACTTTTGTTCTGAAAATTCCTCCTATTCTATTACACAGAGTCTCCTTTTATAACCACCCTTCGAATATTCTAGAATAAGCACAGATCACTCAACGTGATCTCTTTCCTTGCATGAATTCGCCAATTATGTTTGTACGTTTCTCCAAACCTTGCTGCACTCGTCTTCATTCTCAGCCCCGCATCGCTCCGTATCGCAAATTCTAGCAAAAATAGTTTATCCGCATAAGCTTTGCTAAATACGCGCTAAGTGTGCTAATTGTGCTATTTTTCGCGCTTAAATTCATTTCTTCAAATTTATTCCTCTAATGCGTAAGCATTAGCTAATTACACCTTCTTTTCATTATACTTATCATTTTTGTATTAGATTTTAAATAATAACTACAAACAATGATCTTAGAATGAAAAGAATTCTGACTCTATCTAAGAGTCATCACTTACTCACCAAGTAATCTAATCCTATTTTAGGAGCACTAGAGGCCTGAATGAAGCATTTGGTTAGTTGGTCAGGAATCACTTTACCCAGAGCAATCCACTACCGAGGAGGACAATCAGACGGTGCTTATGGAAATTATTAACAACGAAGACTGCACATCTTTAACAACTGTACCATTTCAATTTATTGTTTTGTAGTAGGAGAAGTTGTAGCTTAGACAATTTCGTAATGAAATTTTTGAATTTTGAAACTTATACATGTGTTTAACATGTTTTGCATAATTTACGGCATTGGGGTGAAATATAGTGTAGAATGCATGTTAGGAATTAGATAGGAGGTTGAATTTATGATGTTGTAATTTAAAGTTAAGTATGCGTCGACTAGCTACCCACGCATGCTGACCGCGGTAAAACGAGACTAACTCATGTGCGAATTAAGTCACACTCACGCAAGTACGTGATAACTCTAAATAATAGCGCTATTTAGGCCTTTAAACCACCACATTTCATTAGAATTGGGAGTAGCAAACATCATGTAAGAGTAATTAATCGATTAAATATCCCATAAATCAGCAGATTAAAATAAAGATGGGTGCCAACTAAAAGAAGGATATTAATGCAGTTAAGAACACAAAAACCGCATGATTATATGCAAGGCTCGCTAACATGCTAAATGTGCAGGAAAAGCATTGGAATTCGCATTGCAGAAAGATTGGGGTTGGCGTGGATGATTCGAAGAAAGCAGCAAGGGAAATTCTTAGCACAATTTGAAAAGTTAAATCATCCGGACAAAGATGGAAATAATCATCAATCAAATAATTCAGGCAAGAAATCATCGCAAGATTGAACGTGTTCAATAAGAAATCACAGATGCCTATAAATACGTGAATAATCGAAAAACAAGGTGTGGTGGTTCAGCCGGGGAGCTATCGTACATGAATTGTGAAGATGCTGGGGTCTCATTAGAGATCCCGGCTATTCTCTTCATCCATAACCCTAGAGGAACTAGTACCATGGTGTCTGTTGGTAGAAGTTTTCATTAAAAATAATGACGACGACTCTAATAGCCCATTAGTTTGTTTTGCATTTGCAATTATCTTATATAATTATTTATTACATTTCCTCTATAAGCTGTAGGAGTAGGTTGTAACGCTTTTATGAATTACTGTTATGCAGCATTATAAATTGTGATTAAAAAATTACTGTTTTTACATTAAGGATGCGTCGATTAGCTACCCACGTATGCTAGCCATCAGTAACCTCAAAAAGGGGAACTGGCGAAAGACCCAGCAGGTTACGATTAGTCTGATGCAAAGTCTTTTGCATCATTAAAAGAGGTTAAGGATAACCTTGCTATCGCATACGAAGCCCTGAGCCAATTGTGCTATGTCGCAGCAGAAGTTGGGTTTCCAAACCAATAACTACGGAAGTACTTGTTAGATTAGAGAAGTATGAGCTCGAATTCACCATTACTACACGAATGTCATATTCACATCTATATCTAGACTTAACCCAGTAGTAGTCGCATTTACTTCTTTTAGAAAACCTAAACCCTTTAAATCATGTTTGTTTTCTTCAATTGACTCTTAAGCTTACACCTATTAATTAAAAATTCCTTGTGGAGAATGGTAAAATAAATACTTATCACTGGCCACGATTCAACTATGTACACTTGCGTACTCCTGCGATTCAATACTTAGTTGTTAGCAATAGTATTTTAAGTTGAAAATCAACATTACAGTATTATACATAGCTGAACTTAAATCGTATTGGTCAAATATTTAGCGCTATTATCGGGGAATTTGGCAAACTAATATAGGTGTTAATTTAAGAGTAGTTCTTAATACAAAGGACTAACTTATTTAACTTAATCACGGGAACAGGGTGCAGCACGAGAGTAATGATAGAAGGAATTCGCATTATGAACTAACAGCTTGAAAAGGTAGAAACTTCTAAGCATTTACTTAAGCCAGCATTACTTGCACTGTGTGGAAGAAGAGCAAGGAACTTCCTTATCTACTACTTTTGGGAAGTAAATGCAAGGTAAAGAGTATGGTAATTTCACTTCCAAGGTCGATACGTTGAATAAATGACATGGAAATCGAACTGCATTCCTGGAATGTGGAATTCCTGTGATGAACCTCTATGCCTTGCCAAGCAAGGGATGCATTGTTTGAAAAATTGAGAAAAAAGTAGAAATTATAAAAATTTAATCTAAAAACAAAATGCGAGTGAAAAATCTTATATATATATATCTCTTACTTCAGAAGTTTCTATGTTAAATTGCTTTCTAGGACTTAGCTTAGGAGCCGCATTTAGATTTTCAATTCAACACTAATGAGCTAATTAGAGAAAATAGGTAGACTTGATTGTAAAACTTGTTTAGAAGTTAAGAAGCGTAGTCGAAGGAAATCAAGAGCCAGCTCGCAACGGTAATAACTTAGCCGTTGGGTAGCCACAATCACAGAGGGTAATGATGACCATTCATCAATCCATTGTGATTCATAGTACGTCCTATAAATTGATCACATTCAGTCGACACCATTATGCTTTCTGAATTTTTTGAAACCCTAACAACTTTGCATAATTCTATTTCGAGCAAAATCTATAACTAAATTGCAGTAGCAATCACTGCAATAGCATCAAACACAAAATTCACTATAGCAAAATATGTAGAAACCGTAGTTGAACAAGGCGTCCCTGAACAACTTGTCGCTCAAGGAATCGAAGCAATTCCCTCGAAACCTGAATCGACAATGTCAGTTATCGCCAATTTAGGGTAAGCAATCATTGCGAGCACTGAGGAGATGCCTGAAGAGCCACCCCTGTTTGCTGATGGGTCTGTAACGAAGAAGAACCAGGACATGTAGATCCACAGAAATGTTGCGGAACACCCAATCATTACAGTGGACCTGGAGTAGGGACCCGTGATAGTAGATGAAACTCATAAATCATCTGAGAAAGGAGTGGAGCCACATTTAACTCCAGTTTCCACGCTTAGCTTTGCAACAGAAACAACGAAGAACTCAGAGCTCCAGAGGAATTGGAGAAAGAGATAGAAACTGAGGAGAAGGCTAAAAGGTGAGAAAATGATGCAGAAGCCGTAAGAATGGTCGTGAAAGTGGTCAGACGACATGAGAAAGCTGAAGAAGAGGCAAAAAGAGCCATGGAGGAGCGAGATAGAGCACTAGCCAAACGTCTGGTGCAAGAAGAATGAGCTGCAGAAAAGCTAGTCACACTTGCTGGCTCGAAGAAGTCAAGAAAAGCAACATCATATGAAAGGCCCCCAGCAAAGAAGAATAAAAAAGACAAAGGCAAGAATATTGCTGAGCCATCAAGTGAAAAGTCAGCTGGAAATTCAGCAGAGGAAGGAGCTGAGTCACCGCCAACAAAAACAATGCGAGTGAGTAGTTTGGGAAAGGTAAGGCAACTACGCAAAGTTATGCTTCTTATGTTGATTAATGGATGTGTGCGACTTCTAATAATTTTTATTCGCAAATTACTCATTATAACTCAACTATTTCCCCTGAACCTTAGAAAATTGCAGAATAAAGTAGCCTAAAATATGCTCTATTTGAGAGCTATCAAGCATGTTTGGAGCAAAAAATTTAAATGTACCGATACGCATGGGCTCCAAGTGCATGCTTCCATGCTTTATTCCTCGGCTAAGGATAATGAAGATATTTTATGCTGAATATCCTCATTCCAGTAATTCTTTAGTCGTTGGCCATTCCCCACGAACTCATTTCCATTGGACTCGTTCTTTATCGAGATTGATCCTCCTGATTTAACCTGTGTAATGCGGAATGGTCAAGACCACTTGGATCTGAGCTTTACTAGAAACAAATGAAGCTATGAGTTAAATAGAAGTACTTGCTAACCTACCTAGAAGGTTCATGGATCAGTCTGCGATCATGCCATTTTTTCGTATTTTCATTGTATAATTTTGCATTCTCATATGCGAAGTGCCTATGCTTTTTTTCTAGATCGAGCAATTGTAACATTCTAGAAGAACAAGCTTTTTGAAGGTCAAGGTTTAACTTTTTCAGCGCCCATTAAGCCTTATGTTCCAGCTCTAATGGTAAATGGCATGATTTTTCATACAGAATCCTGTATGGTGACATATTCAGCAGCATTTTGAATGAGGTGAGATAAGCCCAAAGTGAATCGTCCAATCGCAAAGACCAGTCCTTCCCGTTAGGCCCAACTAATTTTTTTAAATGCTCTTAATTTGATTTGTTGGAGACTACAGCTTGTCCATTAGTCTGTAGATGATATGGGGTTGCGATGCGATGCTTGATATTATACTTTTGCAGTACATGAGCCATCGCCTTGCTTATGAAATGTGTTCCTTCATCACTTATCAGTGTTCGTGGCATACCAAACCTGGTGAAAATATTTATGTGAAGGAATTTTATGACAGTTTTAGCATCATTTAGAGGCGTGGCAATTACTTCGACCCATTTTGACACATATTCTACTGCAACCAGAATGTATAAATTTCTGCGTGAGGGACGAAATGGCCCCATAAAATCGATTCCCCAGACATCAAATAATTCGACTTCTAGAATCGAAGTTAAAGGTATTTCATCCATCTTTCTGCTATTTCCTTTCCTTCGACATTTATTGAATGTCTTAGCATAATGATGCGCATCCTTACATATGCTCGGCTAGAAGTATCCTGACTGAAAAATTTTAGATGCGATGCGTGATGACTCTAAAATAGAGTCAGATTTTAGTCTGACTTTGGATCATTGTTCACGCTTATTAATTAAAATTTATTGCGAGTAAGGCAAAATTAGGAATAAAAACGTGTAATTCACTAATGCTTATGCATCGGGGGAGTTTAAATGAAAAATATCGATTATTAGGCTGAAAACAACCAAAGTAGCACGTTTAGCATGGATTTCGCAAAGCTTATGT
>JBBMKA010026575.1:0-26073 GCA_037833695.1 Sechiopsis laciniata | reverse complement strand
ATTTTTTAAAACAAAAAACCAAAATTCAAAAATAAAAAACTAAAAACAAAAAACGAAAAATGAAATGGTTATCAAACGGGACCTTAATAATCAACTTTGACTTGAATGAATCCTATGACCATCATCCTAAGCCATTATCAACGGTGAAATTGCAACTATTAAAACACAGGGAGGGGAATACTTTCTATTACCTTGCTAAACTAGGAAGGAGAAGTATAATAACAAAAGTGGAGAAAGTTCGATAATCTGCACAAAACCCTCAGCATACCTTAATTGAAATGGGTATCATGATTGAACAAAGAAGCTCAAACCGAAGAGGGATGACCAGTAGCTCATACCATGGACCTTCCTCCGGGTGTTGTACATACCATAACTACATAATACCAAAAGATCAACTCATAATCAACATGAATTCAAAAGCATATATAACTAACTCTAAGTTTCACTCAGATGGGTAGAGAATATAATCTGAGTAGCAATAAACAACAGACAGCTTCATGTTAATTTCAGAAGTAATGAATCAAGATGACACCAAAACAAGCTTTGAAAACAAAGAGATTATATTGAACCTTTCTGGCTTCAGAATCCTTCCACACATTGCCAGCTATACCGAGAACAACAACCACCACAATTTGGAAAACAAATATAGCACCAGTTAACTTGTCAATCATTGCATCCATGGCTGTAAGTTTTGGTTCTGGTACACCCCTGCTCATTCCAAGCTTGGTTTCATTGCCTGAAAAAATCAAACGTAAAAAGTAAACTGAAAGAGAACTGAATAGAAGTAAAGAACTATATGTTAAAAAAAATTGACTCACATTTATACCACACTGAAAAAAGTTTACCCCTTGCTACGTCTTAAATCCATCCAAAAAAGAGGAGAGAAACACTAGAAATAGCAAATAATTTCAACTTGCCAACAAGAATTTTCAGGTTCCAAAAAAGGCTAAGCTATCTGTTAAGCCAGTCTTATCATTGTGTAAATTCAAAATCTGGCTTCACAAAACATGTAGTTTCCTCTAACATGTTTGTATTAAGAGAAGGCATCAACTGAAAAAGTCGTTCCTTGTTATCCTTCTTTATCTTTTTTCTCAATCATAAAGAATACAAAATTATTTAGTAAATAGTCTATATAAACTTGGAATCCCTCATGCAAAAAAACTTGCCTGTGTAGATGGCTACTCCACAGGCCCACTCTGTGTTCCGCAAGTAACATGACTGAAGAATTGTGTTTTTTATTGTCAAAGGGCACACATCATTGTCAATGAAAGGAGGAAATAACCGAATGTTTGCATCAAATCTTCTAATATCCCTATCGGGTTTAGGGCACTCTATAACTCCCTGCCAAATGAAGGTGAATAACAAAATATCGTTATTTTCACGCTGGAGATGCCTAAAAAATCTGCCACCGCTTCAGCAAAACTAAAACTGTGTAATAAATTGTGTATGTTGATAATTGGAACAGGAAAAATCGTACCTTTATCTTGTTTAATAGATCAAAATCTATTCCCATGCAAGCTGAGGGTATGACCCTTGTCTTCAAGTCAGTTTCTCCATCAAGGGCAGATGTCTGGAACATGTCAAATTATAATTGATTACTTAAACAAACAAACAAAAAAATCAAGATTCATGTCAAATTACCATATCTGAATAAGTTAACAACGCTATCAATTACTATTATACATTGTTAAACTTGTCATATTGATAAATAGTTTTTGTTTTTTCTTTCCTAGCGATACTTTAAAAAAACAGGAATAAGGACTTTGTCGTTTGATAATGTGGACTTGACATTCCAATATTTTTTTATTTAATAAAGAGTAAGAAAATGAAATGACATGAAAGTATTGAAATGGTGCTTGGATTCTAGATTACATTATACAGGTATATGGAAATGTAAGTGATCAGAAACTTAAAAACGAATTCAGCAAATACATGAGCTACTAACTTCTATATAGCAAATTCCTTGAGGATCAGAGGTACCGATCAAAACAAGATCAGAAGGCACTTCATCATTCTCTCTGAGCCACACTAAATTGCCAACATGAATATCTTGTGCTTGAATCTGCAAGTAAAAGCCAAGAAGTTAAGAAAATACAACAAAGTTCACCAAAGGAGCAGAAAAACAGATAATGGTTTACTTGACAATGAAGAAATTACATTAACTTAAACAACTGTGGTAGAATGTTAATTCCTAACACTGTTATATAGCAATTTTCTATTCACTATCTCCATAAATGATCCAACTACTAGTTAACAAGATGTACAAATATATTTGAAGATCATCCAAGAAAGCAGTTGCTAATCAAGAAACAATCTACTAGAAGAAATGCAAAAAATTAATAATTTGTTCTGAATAGGAAGTCATACTAAATCAAAATATTGAAAGAGACTCCTACAATTTTTCTGGTACCCTGCCTCACAATCCAAACTTCTTTCTCATTTGCTTTTTTGTCTGATAAATATCTATTGTAATCATCCCATGCCTCTTTTGTTGCGGACACAGCAAAAATGAAGATAAGTGGACCCCATGTACTGGCAGGATTTACTGGAGTTATAAGTGGCCATAACTGTAGGCACGCAATTAGCAAAAAGTATTGGTTCATGAAGCGGCTGAAAGCAAAGAAAAACGAAATTTTTTAGGAATGAGAAATGCATGCATTATTCGAGAACATCTACAAGTTAGGTATAAATGATACAAAATTGTAAAAGAGATAACTCAAAGTAACTTCAGAGAAATTCTACAAGACTGAAACACTTCAGCAGGTTGTTCACACTAGAAAGTTGCAAAAAATATGTTGTTGAACTATTAAAAAAAACCTGTCTAACATATTGTGGTGTTTACCACACGGCACAGAAGTCGCCAATTATAGACACAATAACAGAAAATTTTCAAAACTGAACTAAAGCAGATAAAACAACAATAAAGTTAATTCCAAAGAAGAGTATAAAGAGGAAAGGTAGGGGGCAATCAGAAAGAAAATGAAATATTCAAGCAATTGTATAAGATAATTCTTGAGATCTGGTTCTGGAGTATAAGAACTACTACAATGAAAAGTTACCTGAACTGTTCCCATAAATTTTTGGGGAGAAAGTTCAATAATGTGTATTTCCGGTTTGAAATGCGGTTATCGCAATATACATCATTTGATGGTTCATCATCGTTGATGTAAACGTAACGCTTCATCATTTTTCTTGAAGAACACAATCAAATTCAATTATTTTTTTTCGAGTCCAATGTTGTTCTTATCGACGTTGGCAAGCTCTGCCACAGTAATTTATGAATATGATATCCTGCAAGAGAGAGTAAAGTTTTGAGTTTGACTTGGTATATTTCTGTCATTCCTAAAATGTAGCATAGAAAGATCATACAGGAAATGAAACAAATGACAAATCATTTCTGATGCTCTCTATTTTTCTCTCAGAATAATTATACTTGCTTTTGTATTTATTTCATACATCCATGAAATAGCTTTCTGTTTCCTATAAAAAATCATAATAATAATAATAACCATGGAAGTTTGGCCTAGCATACACACAACTCAACATGTGTGTTATACATGTTGGACAATTCAAAATGTCTGTCTCTCACACTTACACACATACTATGCAAAAATTTAAGTTTAAAAATAAAATTAAAAAAGAGAGAAAAATAATGAAAGAAACAGCCGCCAAGCCCATTCAAACTTGCTTTTCGTTATGGATACCATACAAGTTCATTGATGAGTTTAGCTTGTTATCTAACATAAACTACGCAACAAACCAATGAGTTTCAAAAATTTTCTAATAAAAACTGCTTACAAATCTTCTTTAATTGAATGAAAACAGCTTTCAGTTAAACTTAATTAACATTGCCACTATCAAATGGCAAGTTCAGCTCTCTAATCTATTCACATCATTTCATCTCTTCAAGCAGAAAACAATCAATGGCATTACAATTTCCTAATATAGTCTAATTAACAAAAAAACGATTCAACACTCATCAAAAACCTCGACTAAGATTTTTGAGCATCAAACAATACGAATTCAAGAACATGATCCTCAACTACGGATGTTTTACGCAATAGCCAATGTCAATAAACGAATCGAACATCGTAGACGTACTGAGATAAAAATTCAATGAAATTCGATCCAGAATTGAGAATAATTTGAAGTAAAACGAAAATCAATCGTTTCGAATACGGATTCACGAGAAGAAATAACATAAATCGTACCTCAATCGCCATGTGTTGATGATCACTTGATTCATACGCATCCAGCTCTTCTTTTCGCCGCGTCAATTTCTCTCCGTATTTACACTTTGAGATTGAAGATCGTCCATTGTAGCTCAGCTGAAAATAAACATTGAAATGTGCGTTTCTCTGTATCGTACTCGTACCTGATAGAACGGTGCGAGCGGATCTCACACGGTTGGATTTTATTTTGGTTGTGTAAGAAAACGAAAATCAACGGTAGAGATGCGACGAGCACCGATCTTAATGGTCGTGTAGATTCCCCGGCCCTTTTTTTTCTTTTGCGCGTTCTCTTTCGAGTGGGTTTTCTATTTCTTCATATCTTTTTAATTCATTTAGAATTCTAAATTTGAATCCATGATTTCAAAAAATATATATAATTGTAATAAGGAAACTCCCACAAAATAAATACAAATGTAGGTAAATTTTGAACCTAAACTCTAAATTATTTATCTTTATAGTTATTAATACGTTGTAATATTGATATATTATATTAAAAATATTCATTAATTTCATCATTATAAAAAAAAGGTGAATATTCATTAATATGAGTGACTATATCTTCGATCTGCCCTTAGCTCTATAATATTTTTTAAATGACTATGTTTATAATTATTTTTTAGATTTGACTAATTTTATAAGTTTCTATTTTTTTCCATAATTTTAATATTTAGTTTCAATTTGTTTTTTATATTTTTAAATTAAAATCTTTACCATATTTATAGTATTTTTTCTATTTATTTTCTTTATAAATTTAGTTTATGTGAAAATGATTGTTTTAATTAATATATTAAAACTTAAAATTAGGTTAATCATCATTTTAATTAGTAGTATTTTATGAAATTAACGATTTTTTTTATTTTATAAATTAAAGGTAAATATTATTGAAATATCATAAATAAATGTGCTCAATTTTTAAAGATCAGATTAATACTATATCTAAACATACGTACTAAAAAAGTTTATTTTTTTCAAAAATAAATTAATTGAACACATGATATTTGAGTTTTATGTCATTTTCATCACACTTGAGCTGTGACATTTGCATTTATACCTATGCTATTTAAATATATGATAAATAATGTTTTAAAAAAGCAGACGATACAAAAATTTGATCATACCAAAATACTTATTCATTCAAATGAAATTAATAAAAAGAGGACAACCAAGTATTCATAAAATGTGTTTGCCTTTTTTTTTTTTTGTCTATTTTAATTATAGCATTTTTTTTATAAATATTCATAACAAAATTTTAAGGGTTTTTGTTTTCGTTTGGTAATTTGAAAAGATTAATGATTTAAGTTAAGATGTGCTCAAGTGTAGTTCGAAAAATGACAATCTAATAATGACGGAGGCTTGCATGGAGTATTTTGATTTAGGACAATGTTGTTGAGAATATAAACAAAGTCATAAGGGGAAACAAACATCTCGAAATATTTTAGATGAAACAAAAAATAAAATCAATACAACTTATAGCCATAAGAAATATTTGTTCTCTCTAAAATTGGATTCGTCTTTTGTTTTTTATCATATTAAAATGATGGAATGAATTTGGATCTATATTAACTTTAAATTTGTTGTATGAATTATTAGTTCCGTAGATTAAAGTAGAGTTTTCGTCTCAAAATTAATTTATAAATAGTGAAATATGTATTTTGTCCTATAAATGACCGGAGGTTTAGTGCTTTCTCAAATTCACCAATATTGAATTGAATCTTACTTTTATTTTATCGTAACAAATATCTAAGACTATATTAAATTAAGATCGACTTTCATCTTAAGGTAATAAGTTTAGTAACCATGACCAAAAATGCATATACATTAGACATTTTAAAGTGAACAAATTGTACCTATTAAACAAAGGGTTTGTTTGGGCCTGGATTATACGTCGATCGTTTAGGTTATAATGGTTTGCTCGGTGTTTCGGGGACAGGTTAAAATAATCGGTGGCTATGCCCGAAAATTGCGGGCCTGTCTATTTCTTTCTGCTGCCATCGTTCACCATAATCGGTGCTTTTGTTTATCGATTTTTTTGTCATTTTCTTTTTCATATTTCTTATTCTTTGTCTTCTCTGGTTGTTCCTTCCTCTGTTTTTTTTTTCCTTTTTGTAAATGAAATTATGAAATCTACCAATGAAAAATATATGGGATGGATGAAAGAATAGAGCAAAATAGGTTGGATATATTTGGTTTCTTACTAAAAATTAATCAGGTGTTTTGGGCAGAGAAGAAGGGAGAACGCGAGGAAGAAGAAAACACGCATTGTCCAGATTTAGTGTCGTGTGTCAATTTTGACACCTATTTTTCTCAACTCTTCTTTGATGGGTTTCTTTTTCTTTCTTTCTTTTTTTTTGGCAAAAAGTTTTAGTGAAGATTTTTTTTGGGATCGGATGGATCTTATGGTGTAATGGAAGAATTGAGCGTAGGATTTGAAATTTGCAATCTGAGATTTTGAATTTCAAGATTTTTTTTTTTTTGAAATTTTGGGTTTTTTTATTTCTATTTCATAGCCTCTTTCTTTATTATTACAATTTCTTAATTTTTTTTTAAAGACTATTTTTTTTTTGGAGAAACTATTTATTTAATTCTATTGCTTTGTTGTTTTAGTTTGGTTAAAATCTCATTTTGGTCTCTCAACTATCATAGAAGTTCCATTTTGGTTTCTTAACTTTCAATGATCTAATTTTAATCTTTCAACTATCATTTTTATTCCATTTTGGTCTTTGAACTTTCAAATGTTTAATTTTAGTCCTTGAACTTTTTAAAAAGTTTAAAATGGTTCTTGAGTTAAAAAAAAAAAAAAAAACCTAATCATAGTTTAAAAAAGATGAGGTGGTAAAAAATAATAATAAAAAATTCTTTTAATCTTTTTCTCCATTAGACACTTCTAAAGACTTGCACTTAAAGAAAAAAAAAAAACAGAGCATAAAATCTCTATTAAAATGTAGAGAGAAAAAATGTTTATATAATTGATAGCCGAGAGCTTCGTCGGAGATGGAAAATGGGTCGGAGCCACCAGCACCTGGCAAGGGAACAGCAACCGTAAAGGGTGCGGTGGGGTGGGGTTAGTCGATTGCTTTGCTTACAAGAATGTTTTTCTTTGAAAAAACAAAGAAAGAAAAAATCAAAGTTGAAAGTTGAAAATTTAAGCATTTAAAAATTGAATATCCAAAACTATGATGAGAGGTGAGAGCATCAATCAATGAATGAGAGTTCTTGTTTTGTGTTATTCGGTACAACGCTCAAACACCCTTTTATCATAACCCCTCTTATAATAATCTTCCCTTCAAACACCGTTTATCATAATTCTTGTTATAATAACTAGCACCTCAAACTTATCGTTTATAATAACTCTCCATTTATAATAATTCACCGTCTATAATAACATAACCTGTGTCCCAAACGCACTCAAAACGTTTAGAATCTTCCAATTTCCAAATGTTGAACTAAAAAAAAAGCGTACAAATCGTAAATTGACCAAAACGTTAATTTTCATTATCCAAAAGAATTTTATGACTTAAATAAATTCCAGTAAGCTATTTACAGTCAAATTTACATCCCATTATTTATTTGTCATACTAAATGCTTCGCAATAATCTTGTTCTGCTGTTCTTTCCACAATTTCTGCTGCTCCAACAAGCTCTCTTCCTTCACCAGTTCAATACCCCGATCACTCCCATTCAAATCGGATCCCCACGAATCTCCAAACGGGTCACCCGAGTCCGATTGCTTCAAACCCGACTCGTTCGGGTCCCAGGCTCCGAACGCCGACCCGTTCTGATTCACCGCTCTGAACGTCGGAGCTACGGCGATCGATTCCGCTCGAAATGTCGGAGCGATTTTCGTTGGCTGAATCGTAAACGAATCTTGAAGAAACGGGTTGCTGTGATGATTCTGCAGCGAAAAGGGTTTCGAAAACAGATCGTCACCGGCGGTGGATCCGAAGAAATCCGGCCATTCGGGTGGCGGCTCCGTCGCGGACTCCGCCAGAATAAGCTCCCAATCGCCCAATCTAAACTGGGTTTCTTCGGGTTTTCCGATTTCATCGAAAAACCCAAAATTCGATTCGTTTGCGAAATCGCCCATTTGGGATTGTTGGTAATCGGAGACGCTTTCGCCGTCGTGTTCGATGGAGTTCCAACTTCCGGTACCGCTCATAATATCGCCCAATGAGTTGATCTCCGACGATTCCGACTGTTCGTCGCTATATTTCGCCGCTGTGGATGGTGGCGGCAGTGGCAGCGATCGATTTCCATGGCAGGGGAAAGAAGCTTGATCTTTCAAAAATTCTTGCAATGTTTCGATTAATTCATCGGAAGGTTGTTGAACGCTTGGATATTCCGATGTTCTTCCAACCCCAATACTTTTACAGAAATCATAAAACGAACCCAATTCTTCAAATTGCTTTGCGGCTTTAACACAAGCTTGAAATGCATTCACACACGATTGATATTGCAAATGGAAGAAGCTATCTAAAAGTAAAGCTAGCCCATCGGAGATATCTTTGTACAAATCAAAGCTCTCTTGAACCACGGCTTGAACCGAATGTAGAACCAACGGGTTCCCCTTCGCCGGACCAGTTGGTCTCGTGGCAATTGCCCGGTCTAGAAGTTTCTGCCAGTATGTAATCCTGTCGATTAATGTTGCCGGTTTCATATCTCGAATCGGCTCGTTGAATCGCCGGGTTGTTAAATGGTAACTACTCTCGATTTTGGGTTGAGTGAACCGTTTTTGGAGCTTTCCGGTTAAGAAACAATCGAGCCGTTCGTCGAGGTAAAGGGCGAAGGTTCGGACGAATGCGGTGTAATCCCATGGGCTTGAACTGGAATCGTCTCGAAAGTTCGAGAGGTTTAGGATTTTGGCGCCGCGTTTCATTGCGTGGAGGACTTCACGAGGGAAATGCGGGTCGCCGTCTTGGAAGATTCGGAGGACTATGTTTAGGGATTTGAGGGCCACGATCCAATGGCGGGTTCTAGAGATGCGTTTGGCAATGTAATGTGCGCATGCGGCCGCATTCGATTTGTTGGCGGAGATTAAGAGGAGGATTTCTGACACGTGTCGGTGGTCGAGTGGACTGTTATGGTGCGTGGTGGCTTTTAATATGGCTACTTCTAGAGAGTTTCTATTCGTGCCCCCGCCAGACGACGAGACCTTCGCAAGGCTTATGCTCGTTTGGTCCTTCACGGCATAGAAAGCCTTCCGAAACTTGCTTGGCATGGCGGAGGGGTACAGAATTTTAAATTGAAATGGAAGATATTCAATGAGATCGTCACAATGTGTTGACAATTTTAAGACTGCTTAAAGATAAATAGTAAAAAAGTAATTTTCAACTACATTATTATGGTGTGTTTTCAAAGAATAATGGTAGGAGAAAAAAGAGGGGTGAAGTTTGTGGAGGGGAGGAATGTTCGGATATGAAAAGGTTGACTGAAATTTCTTTTTTTTTGGTTGGAGGAATTCAAATGGGGAGGACGTTAGAAATGGAGGGTATTTGAAACAATTGCTCGTTGATAGAATGTCTTGGATTTGATTGCAAATGGTAATTCACTATCTTTTCTGGCCCACAATGAAATATAAATATATGAATCTTGCTTTGAACTTTTGGGTTATCATTATTGAAATATAAATTTGAATATGAATTATTATTAAGAACTTTAAATAATCATGTAGTGATAGTCACTATTTATCTATAAAACTATTTCATGCAAATTTAATTGACATTTACATGTTATAAGATTAGTTTGATTGGATGATAAGTGAATGGTTTTTTAAGTGGAGGTATTCTTTTTAAGCTTTCTAAATAGTTGAGTGGCAAAAAGTAAACTTTTGATAGTGACCAAAATGAAACAAGCTGTCTATTTATCTATAAAACTTTTGATGGTTTTTTAATAAAAAAGAGGGAAAATACTTTTTAGTCTTTTAAATTTGAGATATAGCTTCAATTTAGTCTACATTGAAGACAAAAATTATGACATTTCAATAATGTTCATTTTTAATTATTCTGTCTATGTGTTTTTTTTTTAATACTTATTTTATTTTAAAACCAAATTTTTATGAGTACTAAAATAATCACTTCATCGATAAATTAAAACTTAAAACTAGTTTAATTATCATTTTAGTCAACTTAACTTTATGTATCTAACAGTTTTGTTACATCAGAGACTAAAAGTCAACATAATTGAAATTTCAAGATAAACATGTTTAAATTCAAAACATGAAAACCAAATTGAAAATAAATCACAAACCTACGGAATAAAAAAAATTTAAAATTTAAAAGGAAACTTATCAAACTTCACAAATCTAGAAAATAATTACAAATATGATCCCTTAAAAAAATAACAAAAATAGTTATTTGTATTATAGAGTATTTATAATGCATTATATTTGTATTATGAGTATTTATAATGTAATATTGAAATAAAAATACTTTTTTATAACCATTTTGTTTTTAATTTTTGGTTTTTTAAATTTAAGCCTACAACAATTAACTTATCATACATTTTTAAATTTAAGTGGCTTTCAAATTATTTTTATTTTTAAAATTTGATTAGCATTCACATATTTATTAAGAAAAATAGATATATTGTAGAAAAGATAGAACAAATTAAGATAAAAATAGTCTTAGATTTCAAAAAACAAAAACAAAAAAATCAAATGATTATGAAAGCCTTAGAATTTCACTAGATTAGATTTTTAATTCATTCAATATAGTTTCTCAATTTCAAAAGTATGTATGTTGATTAGTGCTGGGCCCAATGGGTAATATCATATAAAGGCCCAATAAGTCAATGAATCAATAAAAGAAAAAGCCCAAAACTCAAACCAATGATAGTACAACACGTCGTAAAGGCTGCCTGAACATTTCCAGAGCATTCATCATTTTCTCTCTGTTCTTTAACTTTTGCTTTCTTCTTGAGATAAAAAATCCGACCAACAGCAATGTCGGGCACACCGATCAACGGCAACCGGGGCAAAGAGACGACCCGAGAACCCGACTCGAGCTACGTGAACATCAAGGTCAACGGACAGGTTCGATTTCATTAAAACCCGCTTCAGTTTTCAACAAATCCTTTAAAAACAAGAAACTCGACAGATTTGTGTGTTTTTTTGTTGTTGTTGTTGTGTTGTTAGGATGGGAGTGAAGTTTTTTTCAAAGTTTTGAAGAAAACACAGCTGAGAAATCTCATGAACAAGTACTGTCAACGGCAAGGATTGGATCGGAACGAGATTGCATTTCTGGTCGACGGCCACCAGATCACCGGCAGCCAAACGGCCGATGAGGTTTGTTTCCTTTTGGTTAAATTACTGTTTAGTCCCTAGTGTGTTTTTTTTTCTGGTGTACTTTCCATTTGGTATATGTTTTTAAATAAAAAGTTTTTACCCGACATGGTGATAATGTTTACTTTTAGGAGATGTTTGAATGAGATTTTTAGGTGGAGTTATTTGGAGAATTAAAAATTGAGAGTTATAGTAAAAAATTTGTTTTCTGTTGTAGGGGAAGTAGAGTAAAAAAAAATTTGGATATAAATTTAAAATGACTAATTATTTTGAATAGTTAAAAAAATAATTATTAAAATGAACGGTTAAAAATAAATTATTTTAAATTATTAAAAATTGATTGTTAGAAATGATTATGCATTTATAAATGAATTGTTAAAAATAATCGTTATTTTTAATAATAAAAATGATGAGTTCTTTTGAATAGTTACAAAAATTTGTTTGAACATAGATTTTCAAGAAAAAGCTGATAAATCTTCCATTTAAATTCTCTTCAATTATGAGAAACAAACATCTCCTTAATGCTGAATTATTTATTTGAGGCAAAGACCAAAATTAATCATTTAATTGATATATTAAAATTTAATCTAATTATTATCTTAATTAGAAGAACTTAATGCAACAAAAGGTGTCAAAATTGTCACTATAATAAGCTGTTCGGCTTCGAATTCTTAATATTGTTCAATTAAAAAGAAATGGAATTAAATGTTTTGCAAACTAAAAAGGAACGCTATGGAAATATTATTCTTTTTCATACGTGACTGTTCCTTAAGCCTAGTCCCATTATGAATTATACTCATCTACTCTTGATTACTTAAAAAAAAAAAGAGATTTTTTTTTTTATGATCCCATTTAAATTTTCTGGATTCTGAGTTTGATTTGAATTTTTATGACTCTAGTTGGGGTTGGAGGACAAGGATGAGATTGATGCCATGAAACACCACGGAGGTGGAGGCAGCAACGACGGTGACGGTGGAGGCAGCGATGAGGGCGACAGCGGAGCAAAGTGAGGGGTTTGGTGAGAATTGAGTTCAAATAATTGAATTCCGAACTTCATATTTTGTTTGTTTGGATGAACACCATTTGTTAAAAATGTATATTTTTAGTTCTTGGAAGTTTTAGACTTTGGATTATTTTGGTGTTTATACATTCTCTTTTAATGATCCAACTCAGGCTCCCTAAATTGTAGGAAAATATCCATTATAGTCTCACGTTCTATTTTCCTTTTCAACGATTTGATTATGTTGTTTCAATTTCAAGCATACTAATTAATTGATCATGACTTTTTAATTTGAGTTTGGAATGTTTTTGACTAAAATGTTTTAGGCTTGGATTCACACAACTTCGACGTGTTTCTTGAAATAAGATTAATGTGAGTATGGATTCAAAAAGTACCCAAATTTGAGATGAGGCTGTCAAAATAAATTTAGATGAGTATTGGATTGATTAATAGCTGGTGACAAATCATATTCTGAATAAACAAAATTGTTACCTTTTTGGGAAACAAAATTGTTCAAACCCTAAAATTGTTAATTTGTAACATTACATTTAGAGATGTCTATGGAGTGGGGTGGGGATTAGAAATGCCTTCTTTGTCTCCGTCCCCGCCACGAAAAAACAATCCTCGTTCCCACAAAATTCACTTTTTTTTTTCAAAGATGGGGGCGAGGATTCCCTGCGGGAATTTTTCCCGTTTATTTTTATTTTTTCATTTTTTATATATATTTTTAATAATAATTTAAAATTATCTATTATTTTCAACTATATTCTTAATCATTATGAAAAAATATTTATTTGAATAAATAATTTCACCATCAAATATTTTTTTATTTAAAAATTAAAAAGTAAAATGGTAAGAAAAATATTTTTAAAAAAATTGTAAATAAGGTGGGGATTGGAGAAACAAGAAATTTTTTGTCCCTCGGCCCACCGCATTCACCGCCTTAATGGGGATTCCCCGCAAAAAAACGAACATCTCTAATTATATTTGAATAATGTAAAGAGGGAATTTTTATCATTTCATTTATTATTCCTTTACTTCTCCAATCTACTTTTATCTCTAAAAAAAACATTCAATAAAATTGTAGTCAACAAGAGTAATAGCACATAAACATCATTGTCGTGTTTCATGAACCGAATGTGAATCTCTTACCCTCTATTATTATTGTTCAAATAAACAAAATAAAAAACAAAAATTGTGATTTTTTTCTTTTATAATTTTTTTTAAGAGATAACCCTAGGTTATATACAAATCATCAAAACTTAAAAAGTTATCTAGATAATTAAGGATTGTTTATGTGGCACGGTGGCGTGAGGTGGATAGCTCGTGACTAGAGATGTTCATGGGGCGGGTTTGGGAAATAGCTTCCACATCCCCATCCCTGCCACCAAAATCATGTCGCGTTCACGTGAAATTTACTGTTTTTTTTCGTAGGGATTGAATTTCCTACGAAAAAAAATTTCCCATTGATTTTTTTTTTTTTTTTTTAATATTTTTGTTAATTATAATCTTAAATAATTAATTTGTTTATAAAATATCTATAAATTTCAATTAAATTGTTAGCTATTAAGAAGAAAAAAAGAGGTTTTTTTGAATATATAATTTCACTCAAAGATTTATTTTATCTAAAAAGTAAGGTAATAAATGAGATAAAAATCATTTTTAATAATAATAAAAAAATTGTATACAAGGCGGAATTAGGGAAATGGGATGGGAAATACATTTCGTGTCTTACGGGAAACTTTTTCTCTCCATTTCCCGCGAGAAAAATAGACATCTCTACTTATGACATTTGAGGTAGCTTGATTTTGGATGGAACAAACTCTTCTATCGATCATGGTGGACTCTAACAACGTTATTGATATTGATATAATTTCCAAGATTTAATTGAATTAAAAATATTTGATATTAAGAAAATGGTCTCCATATTGTGTTTTTTTGTTTAGGGACACCTCCCTTCATTTGGAGGATTGCAAGCAGATATCTTTGTTTGTTTGTTTTTGTTTTTGTTTTTTGTTTTTTTAAATGAAGTAGATTTCTTTATATATATATATATATATATATGAAGTTCGGTTTTTTCTTGAAAAAAAACAATAAAATTTTTAAATTTTTGTAAGCATTTTACAATATAATCATTGATATTTAAAAGAAGTTTTTTAGGAATTTGCCAAATTGGAAAGTATTTACCATAGTAGGTTGAAAAAAAAAAAAAAAACAATCATAGTCTTCGATATTAATAATTATACGATATTAATAATAATAATAATACTATATTAATACAATATTGTACTAATATCATATAATATTATATTAATAATACATAATAATATATTAATAATACAAAATACTGTATCAATATTAAAATAACATTGTATAATGAGTATTAAATAATATTAAAATAATATTGTATAATGAGTATTAAATAATACAGTGATCTTTTAGGTGATAACTTCTTCATTTTCGTCTTGGATTTTGTAAATGACTCCTCATCTAGCTTACTTTACTCTAGTGTTGGTTTGTGATTAGAGTGTGTGACTTTAGTCTATCGATTTTTGTATTTTCAAGCGAGAACTTTTTTTGTTTAACCATTTATCACAATTTCTCAAATTTGAATTATATTTAAACATACTATTGTAAGGTAGTAAAAAAAGATAGGAAAAATTAAGTTTGTTAGTTTTGATTTGGACTATAATTTTAATTGAATCTCAATGTTGCAAAATTAAACATTTTATTTGTGGCATTTGAATGAAAAAAAAAAATTGTTAGTTATATAAAATAATGTTAACTTAAAAGTTAATTATATTAATTTTAAATTTAAATATATTAATGTAGTAGTTAGTTTAGTTTTCACATGAATTTAAATTTTTTTAAGAATATAAGTATAAAAACAAAAAATAGTGAGTATTATTAAAATATAAAAAATAAAAGTGTTTAATTTTAAAATAAATAGACCAAATTAAAACTAATTTATAGTCTCGTTTGATAACCATTTTTGTTTTAACTTTTGGTTTTTGAAATTTAAATTACGACAACTATCTTAACTATATTTTTAGAAACTAAACCAAAATTAAAAAAAAAAAAAAAAATTCTGAAATTTAATTAACGGTTATCAAATAATAAAAAAATAAATGACGAGATAGTTGCGTAGGCTTTAGTTGTGGGCCTTAACTTTCCAATCCAGACCCATTTTCTATCATCGGCCCAAATTGAAAACAGCCTCTCAAATTAGGGCAACAAATTTGCCGCCGCTAAACAATCTTCTTCGTCTCCTTAAATATCGACTGATCTCCAGTCGTTTCGTCGTTGAATTCTTCTTTAGTTCTTTACATTCTGAACTCAGCCGCTTAAATTTATTCCGATATTCGTTCTTTTATTGTGTTATTTTTCTTGAATTATTATAGGTAATTGTTCCAATGAAGAAACACTCCCAAAATTGATAGGAAGTGCCGTATGACACTCCAAATCGCAGCGAGAAGCCATGGATTCGGCCGTCGGCTCCCATCCGCCGCCGATCTCCGTCGACGATTTGTTCGTCGGCTAATTTCGCCGGTCGGGAAATCGTAACCGTTTTCTTGGTTCTCCTGTGTGGTTGATTTGAAACGGGTCGCTGAGGACTTTCTGTTTTTGTTCTTTGTTTGTTTGTTTCTCCGGTTCGATGCCACGTCGTCGATAGCTCAACGGCAGTGATCGACGATGCTATGATTGAACCCAAATCATAATTTTCACATCTTGATAGGAATCTGTTCATCTTTTTCCATAGATCTACAGAGCCGTTTTGTGTGATTACATTTTATAAAATGTATATTTCCAATAATGTTTTTTTGGAGTTTTGATAACTGTTTGTTTGATTGTTGAATTGAAAAGCCGATGAGGATTTGTTCTTTTAGTTGGAATTACCGGCTGAATTTTCATTGATGTCAAATAGACTGGCTTTCTGAGGCTTTTAAGTTTTGTTTTTTTCTCTTTAGAAAAAGTTGTTTTGTTCATTAGGACTCTTAGATCCAAATTTGTTAGATTTTGAACCGAGCACATCAGTAAATTAATTTTTTTGTTTATTGAATTTCTATGATTTTCGTCTACAATTTATTTTTTCAAAAAGGGTTTCTTGATTAAATAAATTATTAACTTTTACAGAATTATGAATTTTATGAGAAATTATCATGAAGTATAATATAAGATTAAAAGAGTCAACATTTTCGTTTAGCTATACCACTCAAATTGAGCATTTAAAGTATTTAGATTGCTAACCTATTTTTATTAAAATAAGGAAAACATTTGTGTCCTTTGCGATAAACTATATAAATTTATTAAGTCTTTTGATGATATATGGTAATATATATATATATATATATTTTTTTTTTTTTTTTGAAAAGTATGATATATGATAATCTAGTTTACATTTGGGGTGAATTAAATCTTATCAAAGATACACGCTTCGGTGTGAACTAAAATTACCAAATATTCAATTAAACGAAAATTATTAAAATGAGGTACTTTATTAACTTCATAATTGATCATTGGACACACTAATTTACTGGACATAAAATATAACGTACAAACTTGAAAATCTAGAGACGAAATGAAACCGATTAAAATCTGTCAATCAGACCGAAATAGAAATCTAGCTGTAATTTCACAGCCGAAATAGCTTAATAACCTGTATCTGATAAATAGAATAATTTAAATCTATCAGATATAAGTTGTACAGTCCAAAAAAAGTTGCAGACTTGAAAAAGGAAATTGAAATAATATAAAATGAATCATAAAACATATAACTACCATTCAAAATTGTTTTACAAGCAGCTCAAATCAGAAATTACGTAGAACATTACAAAGAAAAAAGGCAGGACTTTGGTTACTTGGACATGAAAAATAACAACAAAAATAAATACATGTTACTCAACTTCTTTGTCAGGACCAACATACAAAGTCCAACAAAGAGAGATCAAAATCATCAGGGCTCCAACTATTTGACCAAAAGGAGCCATTCTAAATACTCCAATGTGCCACAAATTCACCAGTGCAGCCTAGTTGTTTTGGTTCCAAACATTAGAACACAACACAGTTCAGAAGTAAGGCATACTAAACAAAGAAAATTAACAATATATATATATATATAATACCTCCATGAACCGAACGTTAGTAACTTTACTGGTTTTCTCAAGTTGAAGCCCTCGAGCCCAACAGATCTTCAGTGAAGTTTGTACATAAAATGTAAGCCAATGCCATTATATGATCGCTAGACTTGTCATTATACGAGGTTCAGAATTTTACCTCGGCCAAGAAGGCAAGCAGACCAAGGATTAGCATCACTAAAAATGAATTAAGATTTGGCAGTACCGGATTCTGCATCGAGAAACACAGGATTATTCAGTTATATGTTGTTTATTAGCTAAACATAAAATTGTTATGATGTAATGAATAATGACCCTGCGTTGGCTTAGAGGTTAAGAGAGATTTGGAAAAGTAAAAGGTTAATAATCCACTATTATAGGTTTAGACAGTTTGTCACCTGAGAGTAGGCTAGATGTTTATATGCTGGCCAAAATGTAGCTTACTATCCTATCGGTTGAGAGCCCCTTTAACCATGGTCGATTTGAAGGTTATAAAATGTATGTTCATCTCCCACAACCAGTTCAGGTGAGAAAGAAGGGTGATCGAGGGGCACCGTATGTCGAGATCTCTTCTTTATGGCATTTCCTACGGTATCAAATAGAACATGGCAAGCTAAATCTTCTGTTGGAATACTAAGGGTATGAAAATATTAGTATAATATATTTAAGGGTATAATAATAGTAATTAGAATTAAGGGTCTTAGTTAATTTGAGGAGTTCGGGTTCATTGTGACGAGTGAATATTTTGGTATTGTTTTGGTGAAGACTTGGAAGAGACTTAGCCCTCTCAAAAGGCTATGGTATGATATTGTAACCTCTATTATCTTAATGTAGTGTTCTTGTGTATTTTATTATTATTGTTGTCTTAACATCTTCATGTAAAACCTGTTTTATTTATCGCACTTGCCACTCTTATAGAGTGAGGGGTGGGCTTAACCCGACAAAATGGTCATGGAGAGTAGCTCATAGGCTTTGAAGAGTGAATAGTTCATAAGGTAGAGGTGAAGGATAGAAGCACATTAATTGGGAAGGTTAACCTCAGACGTCGAATGAGAGACTGACAGAACAATCTAAGTTGATACCTATAGCTAAATGTTAATGTGATGAACACAATGATCCATAACGTTTCTCTAAATCCCAGTCAAGTAGGAAGTTAGCCATGGTACAAAACAAAAGAGTGTGAAGCTTTATTTTTTGATATAGGGGTATGGAGCTCTTTATAAGTAAATGGATATGATTATGAAGTATTTTTACGGCTCACCTCAAAGATTATTGCACATATTCCAGTAATAAGACAAGCCAGCATGCCGAAATAGAAAACAGTAACCCTGCAAGGTGAAGAACATGGTGAAAAGTAGGATGATATCAACACAGAAAACACCAAGAAACTAGCCCCAGAGGCGATCGCCTAAAGTTAAGGGTTAACATGCGGGTTTTGTTATATTGTTATTACATCAATACTGAGTACCTCTAGCTCCATTGCTCACTATGGTTTCTGCAATCTTCTAAAAGTTCAATGTTTTCTTTTTCCAAGTAGTATGAACTGACCCAGTTCAGTGGGATATGAAAAAATAATCAATTTAGCAGGCTTTCGTAGTTCATGTTCGGTATTTTAAGCCTAAAGTTTAACTGGAGAGTTTGGGAGCCAAAATTAAGGATCGCGGTTCTAGAAACCCTAAGTTTGATACAATTACCCTTAAGTCCTAAAAAAACCACCCTGTACATCAACATGAAGAACAAAGATCTTTATCTTCATCCAGATTTATTGTTGAGTTCTTTTGACCTCAAATTTGAATAGCAAAAGGGCGTGTCAAATAAGAATGTGATAGGATCCAAGACCTAGAACAGAATTTTGGAAATGTAAAGGATAAAAGGAAATACAAATTAACTAAATTGTCTTTTCTTTTTATAAATATTTGTGAGAGACTAGGTCAGCTTACGCGCACCTCATCTATCTCATAGTAGATACCGTCTAGCCCTACAATATTTAAATATCAAGAAAATCGTAGGAAATTAATCTAAGTAGGTTGCCACGATGGTTTGAACTTATCACCTCTCAGTTACTTATGACCCTTATTGATCACTAGGTCACTTCATAATAGAGTTTGACCAAATTGTTGATAGCAACTTGGAACCTCTCTCTCTAGAGAATACTCTCTTGAGGCCAAATGAAACCACTCAGTAATTACCTAATATTTCACTATCCATCACCTCCTATTTTTAATCATAATTTTCTAACTTCCTCCCTAACTAACTGCCCATATAGCATATACCCTATAGTATTCCTAATTCCTTTTCAGAATGACCGAGATTACTGAAGAAGAAAATAAAATTGCACCATGCATGTCTGATTCTACCGAAAGCCTCTTTTTCCATTCTGAATACGCAGAAGGTAAGTTAATAATCTTACACTGGTTGATCAGATGCTTTTGCACTAGCCCTTATAAGGCAGTAGCTAATTCCACCAGCAATTGATGCAACGAGACCAACTAAAACTGCAAACACATGGTGACTTCCCAGGGACGGTGTTGTGATTCCTTTCCCGGCTTTAGTTAACCCTTCAAATAAGGCGATGCAAGAATTGTAGAGTAAGATAAACTTCAACTCGTTCCATTACATCAACGCTCAAGCTAAAGGGAACTGCAAGTTTTGATGAATATTTACCTGCCTTATGGAACAGATTTCAGATGGGAAAAATAACAATAAAAACAATGATACACAATTGCTAGCTGCACTAGATTGCACGTTCTCAAATAATATAAAACAAATGAAGATCCAATATGAAGGAAATACAAGGACATGATTAATGGTATTAACCACCGGTTGCTTAAACCGGCATTCAATATGTAACCTATTAGTGTGTGAGAAAAGAACCATCTAATGACTATCTTGAGAGAAAATACTACTACCATATGCTAACATGGAAGGAAAATATATACAAAAAAAAAAATAATAATCAAGGATAAGTTAACTCACTTCGGTACCTGGACTAGTAAATAGGTGTTGGAACAGTAGAAGAACACCAAAAAAACTGCAAGCAAGACCTGAAATGAGAGAGTATTCAGAAAGTAATCACACAATGTCTACACGAAATTTGATATCAGATTTTTTTGAACTGAAGGGAGAAATCAACAAAGATTGCGTAAAGAGAGAGAGACTATCATATTAACATTTTTCTTTATAACTGTGGTCGAGGTGTAGAAAACTCCACTGCTCGTAATTTATGCTCACCGCCTACCCTTCACTAATCCTTCGCAGGATTTTCCTGCCCTAAGTAGTCTAGCTACAATAGACAAGGATTTTGTCAAGTTACAAAGGTTTTAGTTTGAAGGAGTAAAACCCACGATCTCGAAAGGAATCTTCAAACATCCCAAGCACTTACTACTAGGGGGGGCCCTTTGTGGTAATTATCATGTTTAATGTTATACATGAACTTTATTAAATAGAAGAGAACTTTGCACAAGTTTATAATCCAACTCATTCTAAAAGATAAATCAGTAAATATACGAATTCCAAGATAATCAAACTCATGTAGGGAGTTTTCATTTTTGAAAAAACTATTGTAGGGAGAAAAACCGAAAATTGGGTTCCATTTTCATAACAATCTCATCAGCTGCTTCAATGGGATAATTCAAATATATTAAAAGGTTAGAATACCAATAAATGTCTAACATCTTCTCACATCATGATGCATTTTTTGGAGGGTAGAAAATGAAAATTGATCAAATCATACCGCCAAATTCAGAAATTTTTAACTTTTCATTCAAAATAATCCTTGCCACAAATGAAGCCAAAATTGGAGTAGTAAAGCTCAATACAACTGCCTGAGACAATGGCAACCTTTGAATGCTGAAAAGAACAAATCAAAGAACTGTCGATATTCAATAAAACTCCAAAAGGTCAAAAACAAAATGCAATTTATCAAACGAACGTTGGATGGCAGTCTAATGGAACTAGAGAAAGATTATTCAATTGGAAAGCTACATGTAATGGTAATTATATAAGAAGAGTTCATTTAAACCATGTCCAAAACAAGGTCATAAATTCTGGGATGTCAGGTAATTTTACATCAGGGAATATTGGTATGGGGCAATATTTCAAAAAAGAATGAAATGAAACTGCATGGAAGCATTTTTTAAGATAAAATAGCAAACAAAGGATCTAATTGGTTGCCTGAAGTGAACTCCAAAATATTTATATATAATAACAAGAATTCAAATCTTCGTCCCACTACATATCCGGAGGCACCCGCGCCCATCCCAAGGCCTGGACTTGGGAGACAACAAGGGATTTTACAGTTGAGCTCACTCGTGGGTTTCGAACCTAAAACCTTCAAGAGAGCATATCTTGGAGACTCCAAGCCTCTACTAACAAGGCTGTCCCTTGGGGCAACTCCATGACCATATGATCAAGGCAATATATTAGAATCTTGGACAAAGTACTTCAATTGACACAATGATGTCTTACAATCTATAAAGTATTGGGGCAAATTGATCAAAACCATACGAGAAACAGTAGACCATATGAAAGGCACAGATTAAGCCGTCACCCATGACCATAGACAAAGAGTAATAAAAGGCTTCTTAAATGAAATCTCTTTTTCTTTTCTTTTTTTTTGATATCCATAACTGTTCGGGCCAGTTTTCGCGCACCTTGACTAAATGTCACAAGACATACCGCCTGACCTATAACATTTGGATGCTAAGGAAACCCGTAGGAAATTAATTCCTAGATAGGTCGCCACCATGGATTGCAAATATCTCAAATTCCACCTTTCCTCTTAATACAAAGATGCCAAATTCTATTATTCAATCAATTTTCTTAAATATCCACACTGTAATTGAGCTTTATTCGCAATAAAAATCAGGATTGCCGTTATATACCTGTAAATAAAACTCATCATTGAGAGAAGTCCTGTTAGGGCACGAGAAACCAATAGCCTCCTAACATGCGTCAGTCCAAATATTGGTTGCTCGTTCTTCCTCAACCACAAATACGATAGTATTGTAATAATTGTACATCTTGTAAAAGCCATTTCAAGAATTGGTATTGACTGAGCTGCCAAAACAAGTAGAGGTTTAAATAACGATAACAATACAAAAACTCAGCCGAAAAACAGAACATTTAGGCCCCGTTTGATAACCATTTGGTTTTTTGTTTTTTGTTTTTGAAATTTAAGCTTATGTTTACCCAAAATTCGTACAATGTGTTCCATCTTTCTTACAATGTATCTTATTTATCTTTCCTTAAAGAAAGTATGTGATGCCAACCAACTTTTAAAAACAAAAACAAGCTTTTGGAAACTACTTATTTTTGTTTCCAAATTTTAGTTTTGTTTCCAAAAATATAGGTTAGATGTAGGCTTCCAAGTAAGAAAAAATATATGATGATGTAGTTGTTGTAGGCTTAAATTTCAAAAACCAAAAACTAAAAACAAAATGGTTATCGAACTGGGCTTTAGCAATTGGTTGAAATTTGGATAAACTTTTTTTTTTTAAATTCTAAGAAACATATGAATAGAGGTGTACCGACCATGAGAAAATACTGAGCCTAAGATCTAATCTGAAACACTTGAAAATTTAATCAGCAAAAAATTTACTAACCAGAAAAAACATCCATCAGAACTTCCATGGCAAAGTAGAAGATGGAGGATAGAGAAGCACACAATAGACCAGAGTATCTTGATCCACCCCAAATCCAAATAATTGATTGGTTTAGTGAAGATACCTCACTATCAAGGATTTTAGTGACCTGCCCCTTAAAATGAGCATACAACAATAATCGTCATAAGATTTAATCAATTTAAATATTTGAATTATATTAATCACTGAAACGAAATTCAACCATTAAATGAAAAAAAGTGAGGTTCTTGGTGCAAAGACTTTGATTAACAATAACTCGTTCCAATACAATACATATCAAGTATCAACTAAAACGAGGTGTAAAAGCTTTTAAAAACCTTTAAAATGGGGTTCAGGACAAGAAAAACGAGAATAATTATAGGAGAATGAGAATAACAGAAAGAATTCGGGGAAGAGTGATTAATGCAGAAAATGATAATTTGTATTTGGAGTGAAGGAAATGATTATAAAGAGAATGGAGGAACAAAATAGTGAGTATGAGGAGAACGAAAAGCAATTATGAGGAGAATAAGTAGTGATTATGAAGGGAATGAATATTTATTACGAGGGGAATGATTTTCGGTGGCGTGAATAATAGAATTATTCTCATCATAATCATTCTCAATCCCCTCGTCCAAACCAACCCCTACATGATTATGTATCCAACTAGAGCAGATTTCAGCCAGTTACGAACATATCCCCCAAAGTTAAAGAACATAAAGCAAAGCCTAAACGTTGATAAAGATACTTAAAACGAATACCCTAGCACAGCCGAGTAACCTAACACTACATAAAATCTCCAACACACAATATCACGGATAATCCAAGGAACAAAGAAGATAAACCAAATCATCACAACATACACAGAAATTGAAGAAAAAAAAAGAAAAACCGAATTCCACAAAGTCAATTAAAAAATCATAATGCCAATCTATCGAGATATTGAATTTCCACATCTCAGCAACCAAAATCGACAACAACGGAAGAACAGAAGATCAAAATTACGAGCTATACCATAGGTTTTCTTCGAGGATAAGAGATGGTGAAGATGTTGATCTTTGGCTTTTCAATTTGGGTCAACAAAGGAGAATCCTCCTCCGAGATCGGACCGCCGTCAGGCATTGACGGAGTTTCATCCCGGACGATAAGCTCCACCAAATGATCTGAATCGCTGTTGATCAAATCGGACGCCATTGTTGGGATTTCCGGAGAAATTGAAGAAATTTTTTTACAGATTCAGAGTTCGAACGTCGAGAATGACGGATAAACAGCAACACCACCACAAGAACGGATACCTTTTTAATTTCTATCGTCTTTCTTAATCTTCCTTCTACTAATTGCAAATTACTCCTTGTGGTTTGGTTTAATTATGTATCTGATAATTACAAATTGCACCCTTTAAAATAATCAAATCGATTTAAAGCACGGTTTGCGTCGCACCCCGATTTTGAAGCTTATACACATCCCACATAGTGCCACGTGTTATAATATTTTAAATAACATTTTCTTTACCATTTTACCGCGCCACGTGCTATAATATTTTAAGTAACATTTTCTTACTTCTTTTTTTTCAGTGCGGTGAAAAATTCGAAGACCTCTCAGATCATTAGATATATATTAATATATTTAAATTTTTTTTGTAGGAAAATATTAATATTTTCTAAATCTATATTTCAAAATAACTTAAATTTGTTTTAGGTAATCAATTTTTTTGTTTATTTTAGTTATAACACTTTTTAAAAAATATTTCATTCATACCAATGATTTTCTTTTTTTTTTTTTTTTTGCATATTTTAATTATGTTTTCAACCGCAAAACTATTTGTTTCATTAATAGAAAATTATACTAGTTGAAAACTTAAAAACTATAAGTGTATTAATTGAAGTCAATTAGACATATGAGATTTTTACCATCTGACTCTAATAATATTTAGATTTAACTCATCACTTCAAGTACTTAAAAGCTTTCATTAACCAATTGAGCTACTTCATGATGATTAAAAAACTATAAATGAATAGATCTTTAAAAATAAACTATAAATGTTTTTTTTTTTAAACAATCAACAATAAATTAATAATGTGATAAATATTAAATATATTCGGTGATACAAAATAAACATCAAGTTTATAATTTATTTTTTTATCTCTTGTTTAAACGTGTTTGTGGTGCATGGTTGAGAAGCCGGTGAATGGCATGTTTGTGTTCGGAGTGTAAAATTCTTTCAAAACCATTTGTTTGCTGGTTTTCTTATTTTGATTGGGTTTATTCCATGATGTGGAGAGGGCTTAAAGTTAGGTTTGGTGATCTGTTAACTCCCGAGTTTGGTCTATCATTATAGGGAGAGTCGATCGTTGGAATAGGAAATTTAGGGCATGTTTGATAACGTTCTCATTTTCTATTTTTTGTTTCTTGTTCCTAATTCTTGTTCCTGTTTTTATTTAGAACAAAAAATAAGAATGTGTTTGATAACTATTTCTATTTCTTGTTTCAAAAAAAAATAAGATACAGAAACAAAACTTGTTTGATAATCATTTATAGTTTTTTAATTTTTTTTGTCTTAAAAAACATTACATAAATTAAATACATACATAAAAAAAATTATGAAAAATAGAAAATGTGTTGTTGATATATATAGACAGTAAAACTATGAAATAAAATAAAATAATTATGTATAAATACTATATTTATATTAATCAAGATAGTGTATAAATATAAAATTTGTTTTTTTAAATCAAAATTGGAAATTTGTTGTCCATAGCAAATTGTAACATAATATTTAACTTGATTGAAATCTAGTAATTTTGCGACAATCACTTTAATATGATTGAATT
>JBBMKA010026564.1:0-26074 GCA_037833695.1 Sechiopsis laciniata | reverse complement strand
ATAATAGAAAATTAGTTAAAGATATTATTAATTCTGTTTGTTAAAAGAAAATAATATGTAGATTTATTTAAAACTAACAAAAACAAAAAAAAAAGAAAAAGAAAAAGAAAAATACCCTCTCACGCTTGTAGATCAAATCAAGTGGGATTTGATCTCTTTAATCTAAAATGGTAGAAAATTAATACCTCAGAGGGACCCTTGCCAGACCCTTCACCTTCATCGCCCGTTGGAACCAACATATATGTATATACTCGTATATACAATTAGCCCGTTGGAACCAACATTTATGTATATACTCGTTTCAACAACCCCTGCAACCTGTTACAAAACAAATCATTAATGGTATATCTCTAGACCCCATATGGATGCAACTCCATAAATTTGTACATACTAGTAAAACTGGATGTATTCCTTAGGAATCTCTTTAGGCTAGAGTATGTAAGTGCCTGTATGAAGTCAAATCTTTACCTGTTTAAAAAAAAAAAACCCTCAGAGTGACCCGTGCCAGACCCTTCACCTTCGTCGCCTTTTGGAACCAACATTTATGTATATACTCGTATATACAATTAGACTTGCTAATTTCAACAACCTTTGCAACCTGTTACAAAATACATCATTAATGGTATATCTCTAGACCCCATATCGATACAACTCCATAAAAAACTGGATGTATTCCTTAGGAATCTCTTTAGCATGGAGTATGTAATTGTCTGTATGAAGTTAAATCTTTCCCTGTTTTTTTAAAATTAAAAAAAAAAAAATCAGAAAATCTCAAGTGATTTAAACCGAAAAGTCTTCTATATATCTTCCAAGAAAATAGACAGGCGTGGCCCCTACTTTGGTTGAAGCCATAGAAGTCTTACTCTTTCTCATGATTCCCATTTGCTATCTTCTTGGCGAACAAAATTCACAGTCATACTCCATTGAATGCAAACATGAACAAGGTGGCTTCCATTGTTGTGTCTGTGTTCTTATTCAATGGACTTAAATTTTCGTGGGTTTAAATGACCAAAATTGATAGATGATGGGAGTGGCATAACATAACGGCTCGTTCGTGTTTCCTCTGAGGATTGAAATTCTGCAGGCTGTGGATGATCGAACTAGATGGATGATGGGAATAGACCAGCAATTTGTCGATCGTCATGGAAAAAAAATGATCTGTTGAAAATAAGGCGTCGTGGTTTTTAAAAATTATTTTGCAATATCTAAATATATATATTTTAAATCTATCTAAATATTAGGAAGATAACTAATATATATTTTTAAAAAGAGATCATGTAAAGATAGGTTGTGGGGATGTCCTTGATTTAGGGAGGTGGTGGGATTTTATTAACTAAATAACACACGAATTTGGTTTGAAAAAAATAATAAATTTTGGGTATTTTTGGGATAAAATTTCTCTCTCCTGCTGTTTTTTTAAAAAGACACCTATTTTAATTCTTGAAATTAGTAGACATCTCATGGATTATTTTGGAAATAGTAGACATTCTCTACTATTTCTCTTTGAAGTTTATGTTGTTATTTTCAGGTCTCTGAGACCCTTCAATACGCCTGATCTCAGGCCCAACTAACAGCCCGTCTTCTAGAAGGCTTGTCTCATCGCACTCGGATTTGAAAGGGTGAGATGAAGCCATCCCACTATGCAGCTGTTGAGTTCTCGAGGTATGAGTTTATTGCTTCATGATTTTGTTTTCTTTTCTTTGATTGCAGTTTCTGTGTGAGTAAAGCGCTCTAGCAATTTTGAAAAGAGCTTTACGTTCCTTCTTTGTTTCTTTGATGAACCATGTATGAACTCTTTTATCCTTTGTTTCTTCTTTTAGTTTTACCTTTTCCTTAGTTTCAACTTTCTAATCTTTTTTACTATTTTGCGAGAGACTTACCAAATGGAAAGAAAGTAAACAAGAAGAGAGAAGAGAATATAGAGAGACGACGAATTGCGTGGTTCGCCAACAAAGTCTACGTCCACGCGAGATATCACAGGTTAATACTTCTTATTTAAGTAGAGATAGGAGAAACAAGTATAATACACACCTATCAAAAGCACTCATTTCACTTACTCTATTACAATTTTACCACACACATAGAGAATAAATTTTACATGCTTATATAGCCGATAGGTAGCCTAATCAGGTGGTTAGAGCCTAGGATAGAATCTTTGTTGTGAATGCTTTGAGATAAACTACTTTCCAACTAATTTATGTTAGGAATTAAGTTGACTGACTAGCCAGGGGATTGCTGGTGCACAAATACCTCATTTCTGTGAGATGAATTGTGCATTGGAATTCAAATTGTCACAATCTCTACCTTGAATCCAATGCATCGTGTGATCTCTCCATGATTATAATTGAGTTAAAAAGGGAGTATACTACTCTTAGTATACTCAAGCATTGTTTGAACTTTTCTTTTGTCACTCATTTAGTTAACATATCTATTGCATTGTCTTTAGTTTTAACTTTGAAGATAGTAATAGTACCTTTATCCACTACATCTCTTATGAAGTGTAGTTTGACATAAATATTCTTTGATCTGCCATGGAATTGTTGATTTTTTGTGAGGTGATAGCACTTCGATTTTTAATTCGACTGGGTATTGTGCATAACCTAACTCCTCTAGAATTCCCTTAAGCCACATTACCTCTTTGATGGCTTCTAAAGCACCAATGGACTTTGCTTCTGTAGCTGAGAGTGCTACTACTGACTGTAGATTAGATTTTCAAGTTATTATGTTGCCTCTAAATAAGAAAACAAACCCAATGGGCGATCTTCTTTTGTCCATGTCTCCAGCAAAATTTGAGTCTACAAATCCTTTAATTTCAGGCTTGTTTAAAGTAGGAGTTCTGTAGAGTAGTCCTCTATTAATAAAACCTATTATGTATCTCATCACCCACTTGGTGGCCTTTTAGTTATTCTTTCCAGGGTTTTCCATATATCTACTCACTAAGCTTGAGCAGTGAGCTAGATCTGGTCTAGTGCATACCATTAGATACATTAGGCTTCTCTTTATATGTAATTATATTCCAGACTTGTTGGTCTTAAGGGATGATGAATACTTATACTTGTACTATTTTATATTATATTTATTCTCAACTTGTTGATTTGTGACTTTTGTGATTTGCAGAACTTGTTTAGGATTAAATGAGTATTTTTCATCATTTCCTACACTATTTATTTTCCAAGTAATGGTGCAAATCGGGGTTGTTGACTAAGGAGACTTAAAAGATCATGGACATGGTTGAGTCTTTCTAATTTATGTTTTAGGTCAGAAAGACTTATTTATTGTTCCGCACTTTATTTATTTCAATCTCTATTTTTAGTTGTTTAGGGGAACCAACAAAAATTATTTAATTTTATTTAGTACATCTTCAATGTTTTTTCGAAAAAAATTGTGTATGTTCCTTTTATTGTTGAAGTTAGAGTATTAAATGCATACATGGGAACACTCCTAAGATCTAACTGAAAAATTGGGGTCGTTACAAATATGGTTTTTAAATTTATGAGTCTCTCGAATTCTATGTCATATATTCTCTAATTATTTCGTTCACATTGAAATTTAATTTGTATTTTATGGTAATATAGTTTAGATTTCATAACTAATAAATGCATTTTAAAAAATGTAACGAGTCTTCCATAACACTTATTTTAGGGTGTTTTTCATGAGTAAAAAAAAAAAAAAAAAAAAAAAAAAACGAACATACAAATATCCAAATTTTAGAAAAAAAATCAAATAAAATAAAAACTGAATCGATAGATTTCAGTGAAGTATCCAAAATATTAAATCCTAAAAAATCTTTACAATATTTAAAAATTTAAATTGCATAAATCTAGGATATATTCCTATAATTTTAACACCCTAAAGTTGGAGCATGTAATAGCAAATGCCCAATTTGTCTATTAAAAATTTAAACTGTTAGTTTTCTAGGAGCCTTTAACAAAATACCAAACAACTGGTTTCAGTGGGAACGTAATTAGTAGCAACATTTCTAAATAACAACTCATCCCGAACAAAATAACAATCTGCCTCAATATGTTTGATATGATCATTAAATACAAGAGTTTTTGCAATATGAAGAGTAGATTGACTATCAGAGAATAATTTATAGGTTGAGAATGCAAAATACCAAGAGAAGTTAGTAATGATTTCAGTCATTTTAACTCACAAGCAGCAACATCCATTACATGATACTCAGCTTCAACAGACGAACGAGACACAATCGCCAGTTTCTTAGTTTTCCGTGAGATAGGAGAAGAATCAAGAAAAGCCACAAATCCAGACAACGAACAATGTGTCATTAGACAAGTCGCCTAATTACTATCGAAAAAAATAGTCAAACTCATCTCACTCTTAGACGGTAACAAAATACCTTGACCTCAAACACCTTTCAAGTAGCGCAAAACCCTTAGAGTCACATCTCAATGTTGAACTTATCGAACACTAAAAAATTGTGCAAGAGTATGCACTGAATAAACTCAAGTCATGACGAGTTACTGACAAATAAAAAAAACGTCCAACTAAACGAAAATATTGGTAGGTTACGCATATGACTCCCCCTCGACACAATTTAGTAGATAATTAAGCTTCATATGTATGTTAATAGGTTTATAACTTAGTATGTCAGTTTCACTCAAAATATGTAAAATGTATTTATGCTAACAAAGTAATATACCTTCTTCACTTCGAGCTACCTAAATTCCTAAAAAATACTTCAAAAGACTCAAATCTTTCATATGGAAGCATAAACTTAAATAATCTTTAAATCTCAATACTGAATCATGTGATGAACCTACAATAGTCAAATCATCAACATACACAAGTATATGGAAAGATATACTACCTTGAATATAATTAAACAATGAATAGTCAACATAAGATTGCGTAAACCATAAACTTTTAAAGCATTAGATAACTTGGAAAACCACTGTCGAGGTGCATGCTTCAAACAATATAAAGAGTTACGCAGCCTGCAAGCCTTCCCTGGAGTAGAAGCATTGTACCCTGCAGGAAGCTGCATATACACTTCCTCTTCTAAATAACTATGAAGAAATGTCCAACTCAGTCGAGTATGGTCATAAAAAAATAGGAGAAACCAACATGCTCTACTAACATTATTTACTCTTGAAGGTCCCTAAATATCACCATGGATAAGGGAGAATGGTTTGAAAGGTATATAAGGATGAGGCGAATATGAAGTACGAGTGTGTTGGAGAGTTGAAAATTTTCATATTGAAAAACAAATGCTCTTTTTATGGATAAATAATGATGGTAATTAACGTTCAAGGTAAGCAAAATTGGGATGACATAAGCGGTAGTGGCACGTCATAACAAGGCTATCACTATTTGAGGGGGTCATGTAACGACCCGACTTTCTAAACTACTCTAATGAGGTGTTAAGAGGGCATGCATTTTAAAATCCTCAAAATAAATTTGATAAACACATGCAATTTTCAACGAAACTTGTAAAATCATGAAACACAACTAATAGTTTGAAAACATACAAATCATAGTTCAAGATTCTGATAGTTCAAAACAAAATACAGTTCAACAACGTTTAAAACATAAAGTCCGCCACGAAGCAAAAATAATGCGAAAAGAAAATAATGACACCGTGCCCATGATCGTTGCAGCTCCCCAACCTAGCCACCTCGGAATGGGTTCATACCTAGAAAATGTAAGGGGTAAGTATATAAAAAAATACCCAGTAAAGAGCCCGACCATGGGGTTAAGCATGTAAGCAGAAACAAGTTAGAAGATATGACAACTAAAGCTAAGTGCTTGGCACATACGTGCTCGATCCACGAGCTGACCACGAGCAAACAATGACAAACACCACAAGCCGTGAGCAAAGGTATAATTAAATACCAGGAAAACATCTAACAACTGTCAGGGGAAGACCACGAGTGAGGGAAACACATAGATTTCCTAAACCTCAGGTCGAGACACGTCCCATACCATGTTTGAAGAGACATACACAAGTGCCTCTAAGTGGCTTGACCTATGTCAGGGACCTCCTTACTGCGTCCGAGGAGACATAAATAAATGTCTCGGGGTAGCCTAACCTTTGTCAAGGACCCGTCACGCTTCTGTTGCACAACTCTAGTAGCGTATCAACTAAGACATACATTTAATGTCTCGGGGTAGCCTGACCTCTGTCAGGGACCCGCCACGCTTCCGTTGCGCCACTCTGATAAAGTATCAGCAGAGGCATACACAAATGCCAAAAGTAAAGTCAACTGATCGGGAGGACCACAAGTGAGGGAAACATATAGGATCCCTAAACCTCGGGTTAAGACAACAACACTCATGTCGAATGCAGTGCAAAAATACCTGTCCCTATTAGGGAAGGCCACAAGTGAGGAAAACTACATGATCCCTAAACCTTGGGCTAGGGGCGCCATCTACTAACCCCTAAAATGCAGAGACCGACATGCTTGTAGACAACATCCTGAAATGCATGCTGGCTCACCGACAGGCATCCCTCCGTGTCATCATCTATCTCAGTGGCCTCTTTTGCCCATGGGTAAGCCAGCCTCTACTAGAGAGGTTACCACAATGGACGGGCTCTTTTGCCCGTAGGTAAGCCATCCCCCTGACTAACGATCCGGGTGCTAATATATTCATATAGTAATTAATTTGGAGTTAAACTTATCGCTAAGTATACCTCAGAATCGCTTACATGTAAGTATACGCGGTCAGAATGCAGTACGTAAAAAGTATAAAATTAATCGATCCTATAGAGAATTTGTAGCGCATCGATATAAGTCAAAGGTTAAATGTAAATAACAAGAATGGATTTAAAAGGGTGTTGCATTGTACTGAATAAATAAATCTATTCTAATGCTAATGCTAATGCTAATTCTAATGTTTTAAATCAACTAGGTTACAGACATGCATGTGTTGCTTGGTGAGACCGAAATCATACTTCCTTTACATACAAAAACTTCTGCATTTGATTGTGCAGAATCCAGCTTCCACTACAATTCCACACAAATAAACTCAGGGCGTTGTACGTGCTCGCGGGATAAACCTTAATCCCATTTAATGATGCAAAAGACTTTGCACAAGACTAAACGTAACCTGCTGGGTCTTCCGCCAGGTTCCTCTTTCGAGTAAGTTGGAGGCTGGCATGCGTGGATAGCTAGCCGACGCATGCTTAATGAATAAACAACATTATAAAATCTTTCACCCGCATTCATATTTTACTCGATACCCTAAGTTAACTTGAAATGCCTAATTCTAACTAAAGATACGTTTGCATTACAATTCAATTTAAAGCAAGTTAAGTTGTCAGGAGAAAATTAGCACATACTAAACTTCAACCTCAAGCCCCCTCTCGGAGTACTTGACTGCAACCTGCCGGTACATTACCCGTAGATTTACTTTTAAGCGCAAACCCTTGCATATGTAGCTAGTGAGATGGTTATCCTTAACTCCTCTCTAAAATACTTTAGACTAAGTATTGCCTAGTGATTACGGTTAGGTTAAGCCCTTAACATTCCCTTTCCCAAGGAAAATGCTAAACACTTGCGAGTGGACAGTCAATCGACCCGCGATAAATAAATTCAATCGCCGCTCTTACTACTTTTCCCTCTTTACTTGACATTTAAATTAAACAATAATACTATATAGTTCTCCTAAGGTTGCTTCTTAATAATAAATTTATTCATAAGTTGCTTAACAGGAGATGAAATCTGAAACAAAGAACTTATAGACTTTTCAAGAAAGTGTTACAAACTACTCCTATGAAATGCGATAAAACAGAGTATGAAATATGAAATGAAAACTATAATTTATTAAATGATAAACTAAACTATCTATGGAGTTGATAGAATCGCCCACATTATTGCCAACGAAGTCTTCTTCTAACAAACACCGCGTGTTACTAAGTTCTTCCAAGACTACTGATAACTTTCGATTAGAGAGTTATTTAGTCCTCTTTTAGGTTATTTCAGTTATTGTTAGACATTTAATGTTATATTTCAGTTATTAATAAAGGTTATTATTTTCATTGATTGCGCATTTAATTTAGAAACGTCGTTTAGCTTTATCGCATTCATTGGATTAATAGCAAAATTTCCTTGGTTATTTAGATGTACACGGACAAGTATGTGAGACATACAAGTGGATTTAGTTCCAAGTTAATAACCTAAAACGTCTACAGTATATGGACTAAGGTTGGGCGCCTAAGTCTTGGTGACACTATTGGTACGGCCTGCTTTACAAATGTTACAAACAACCTGATCCTGGTTGTTCATGTGGAGACATGTGAGTGGGGGTGCATATGCAAAAAGGAGTTTTTTTGTATAAGATGGGACCAAAAGTTTTATGATCAATCTAGTAATTCCATTATAGAATCATATCAACTACTTCACTAAGGATGATCGTATGTCGATGTGATCTTAATCCTAAGTGGGTTGTAAACTCCTGCTTCATGAAGGCGTCCTTTGATATGCATGGGTGAGACCAGCCAAATAGCGCTGGGTCAATAAGCCTCCCACGTTGGGGTTGCCGTAGTGAGTGGCTAGGAACGCAATATCACAAGAAGAAATTCATGCCTTCCCAAAATTTGAGGAAGATGTAGAGTTGTTCCCTTAAGAACTTATTCTGGGGCTTAGACAAAGGAATCCCGCCTCTCATTGGCCAGAGAGGACATTGATTTATAGTTGGACTATAAACACTTGTTCATTAGAGGAATTAATGGCGCTTAAGGAGAAAGATGTAATCACTGGGTAGAACAGATTTCTTGTCCCAGCTGTAAATTTTGAACAAGCTCGTGAAGGATCATATGACAGATGACCGATTATATTCGTGGACGTTAACTTGTCCTATAGTGCGAAAGTGTTGAGCACAGGCCTTTAATGGAATAAGCCTGATGTTAATGAATAGGGATCGGATCCTAGGTCGTTGTAGCTTTCAACCTATAGGTCTACTGGTCCTCGGGCTAGCTCATACTTGCCGGTACACTGTTTTATTAGAGAGTGAGTTTGAAGAGTTCAAATTCACATATTAATTATGTGGGGCATAATTAATAGGAGCATAAAGTTTAAATTATTAAAATTACAAATTAATTATAAATAATTATTTAATTTAGAGATCATAGTAAATTAATATGTTGGACATATTAATTGGTTTAATAATTATTGGATAATTATTAAATGGAGAATATTGATTAATATGATGGACATATTAATTGGGTTAATAATGATTGGATAATTATTAAAGTAGAGAATTAATATATTGGATATATTGATTAGATATTTATTTATTTATAATATATCGGATATATTATGGAATTAAAATTTATTGGATAAATATCAATTAAAATAAATAAAACAAAATATGGATTTTTCAAAAATTAAATGGAAAAATCAAATGGGAAAAATGCATAATGTTTTATCCCACATCGGAAAGCTCTAAGTTGGAGCCTCCATCACTCCATTATAAATAGGAAGCCTTGGAGGCTTTCATTCTTATCTCACTCACTTTAAGAGTAACCTCTCTCATAAGTTGAAAAACCTTTCGGAAAGCTAGGATCTTTTTTCTCCTCCATAGTCAAACTATTCTGACAAAGTTATTTCACTGTAGTAGACGATTGAATGCTGGTTTATGGTGTATTTGTGCCTTGTTTGGAGTTTATTTTAGTTTGATATAGTATTTTCGAACTTTCTTCTTGTTAGTCTTCTTGACACTTCATTCTTTACGTTTCTACTGCATTATGGTTGATGGAATCTTCTATTTTACTGTTCTTTTCTGCATTATGACGAGCTAAACACATGTAGGTGAGGGTCGAGGGTAGAATGTGTACCGCATTACTCTAGAGTAAGTGGGGGATGTTGAACTAAGTCATAGGAGACATTTTAACTAAAAGCATGTTTCGACTGATCATCCATTGATGTTTGCTTTTCACTTCATCTTGAAAGAGATGAGGATTAGAGAACTACTACTTATGACCATTAGTTTCATGTTCAAGAACTCTTGCTTGTTAAGAAGGAGTCTAAGAATAGTCACCTCGCTAGTGCACATTTCATTGTTTATAGCTTTGAACATAGATGCGGAAGCTCATGTTTGAGGACAATGAATGTATCTTGAAAAAGAGCATTTGATCATGTGTTGTGTGGAGTTCACTTCTCACCATAAACTTGCCCTTGATGTATGCTAAACACATTCGAAAACCCCTTAACCTGAACCTATTATCTCACCTGGATTATATCTCTTGATTTCTGCATTCCTGTTTTAGCAACGTCATGTCAAACGTCTGTAAACATTGTGACCGTCGTTTGCTGCATGTTTCTGTGAAGATTAGAGCATTGTATGTTTGACTGAAAATTTTCCAGCGTTTATAGCATTCATTTTATTACTGCATTTACATAGTCGTTAGGCATTTAGTTAGTATAATCCGAGGGCATTTACCAATTCGGTAGCTATTGGTGGAAATCAATTGGGTAGGGCATTGTGTGATTTAGGTGCAAACATAAATTTGATGCCATTATCCATATACAAGAAATTTGGTATAGGGGAAGCACGTTCTACAACAGTTACAATTCAGCTTACAGATCGGTCAATCGCCTATCCTGAAGGAAAAATTGAAGACATTTTAGTGCAAGTTGATAAATTCATTTTCCTAGTTGATTTTATTATATTGGACTACGAAGCTGATAAGGATGTGCCAATTATTCTTGGTAGACCGTTCTTGAAGATAGACAGAACATTAATGGATGTTTACAAGGGAACAATAACATTAAGAATGAATGATCAAGAAGTGCAGTTCAGCATTGATAATTCAATGAAATACCCATCCGACATGGAAGAGTGTTCATTTCTTAGTACAATCGAGGCTACTCTTAAAAAGGTTGCTAGGCACAGTAGAGAAGCAGAATTGATGATTAATGAAAATCCGCTAAAATAAATGCTTGAAGCATTGAGCAAGGAAGAACTAGAAGTAGGCAGCGCTATTATGAACATGAAACACTTTGAGTTTCTAAACCCAGGAGATCGTATTAGTGCACCCATGAAGCCGTCAATTGACCATCCGCCTATGCTGGAACTAAAGCCATTACCTTAGCATTTGAAATATGCATATCTGGGAGATGAAGAAATGTTACACATCATCATTTCTTCTGAGTTAATCCCAAGAAACGAAATGTTGCTGCTGGACCTATTGCGACAATATAAGAAGGCAATTGGCTGGACGCTTAGACATCGTAGGTATAAGCCCATCGTATTGTATGCATAAAATCAATCTAGAGGAAGGTCAGTTTAAATCCATTGAGCAGCAAAGAAGGTTAAACTCGGTGATGAAAGAGGTGGTAAAGAAAGAAGTTATTAAATGGTTGGACGTTGGATTCATTTACCCCATCTATGACAGTAATTGGGTAAGTCCGGTGCAATACGTACCAAATAATGGTGGAATGACAGTGTCGAAAAATGAGGCTAATGAGTTAATCCCAACTAGAACTGTTACTGGTTGGAGAGTTTGCATGGATTACAGAAGGCTCAACAAAGCTACAAAAAAGGACCACTTCCCTCTGCCCTATATAGACCAAATGCTGGATAAGCTAGCAGGACAGGAATACTATTGTTTCCTCGATGGTTATTCCAGATACAACCAAATCACCATAGACTCGTGCGATTAAGAAAAGACTACATTCACATGTCTGTATGGTATTTTTGCGTTTAGAAGAATGCCTTTTGGGCTATGCACTGCGCCTGCAACATTTCAACTCTGCATGTTGGCGATATTTTCTGACATGATTGGATGATTTTACAGTATTTGGGAAGACATTTGACAGTTATTTGCTTAATTTGGGAAAAGTGTTGAAGCGTTGTGAATAGACAAATTTAGTACTTAACTGGGAAAAATGCCATTTATGGTAAAAGAATGAGTAGCTTTTGGGCATTGAATCTCAAAAGATGGAATTGAAGTAGACTGTGTAAAGGTTGAAGTTATTGAAAAGTTGGAACCGCCACGCAATGTTAAAGGCATTAGGAATTTCTTAGGGCATGTCGGTTTTTATGGGCGATTCACCAAGGACTTCTCCAAAATTTCAAAGCTCTTATGGGAATTACTGGAGGTGAATCGAGAGTTAATTTTAGTAATGAATGCCTGAAGGCATTTGAAACTTTGAAAAATGCTCTTATCACTGCACCAAACTAGAGTAAGCCCTTTGAGTTGATGTGTGATGCTAGCGACTATGCTGTAGGCGCTGTGTTGGGACATAAAGGTGATAAATTATTCCAACCAATCTATTACACTAGCAGGATATTGAATGAGGCACAATTGAATTGTACGACGACGGAGAAAGATCTGTTAGCAGTGGTGTTTGCATTAGAGAAGTTCCAGTCTTATTTGGTTGGTTCCAAGGTCATTGTGAACAAAGATCATGCTGTAATTTGATACTTAATGAGCAAGCTCGATGCTAAGCCAAGATTGATTAGATGGATTTTATTGCTACAAGAATTTGATCTAGAAGTGAAAGACAAAAAGGGTAGTGAAAACGTCGTTGCCGACCATTTGTCTAGGCTGAAGAAGAAGCACGAGAAAGACTATAGCATCCCAATTACAGAAAGCTTCCCTGACGAAAAGTTTTTTAATACTACATCATTATAAGCAGAAGAGCGCCCATGGTTTGTTGACTTTACAAACTTTCATGCAAGTGGTATCATACCCCGATATTTGACGAGGGAACAAACAAAGAAGTTTCGAGCCGATGCTAAGTATTACTTATGGGATGAGCCCTTTTTATTTAAGCAGTGCGTTGATAACATTATCAGGCGATGTGTGCTAGAGAGTGAAATTGATCCAATTTTGGAGCAATGCCATACCTCTCCTTATGGTGGGCAGTTTGGGGGATCAGAACTGCTGCTAAAGTATTTCAATCGGGATTATATTGGACCACTGTTTTTAAGGATGCTCATCATTTTGCAAACACTTGTGATAAATGCCAAAGGCGTGGTAATATTGGGAAGAGGGACGAGATGCCTATGGCATATAAGCTTAAAGTGGAGTTATTTGATATGTGGGGCATTGACTTTATGGGGCAGCTTCTCGCATCCAAGGGTAATTTGTACATTCTCGTCACTGTGGACTATGTATCGAGTGGGTGGAAGCAATTGCCAGCCCCGTGAATGATGCAAAAATAGTGATACGATTCCTGCATAGAAACATTTTTACCAAATTTGGAACACCTAGAGCATTGGTAAGTGACGAAGGCTCACATTTCATAAATAGAGCAATGGCCAGTGTCCTGCAGAAATATAATATCAAACACAGAATTGCTACTCTATATCACCCTCAATTAAACGGACAAGCTGAAATTTCGAATAGAGAAGTAAAAAGCATTCTAGAGAAAGTAGTCAGGCCTTCAAGGAAAGACTAGCGATGCGGTTGGAAGACTCCCTTTGGGCATATAGAACAACATTCAAAATTGCATTGGAAATGTCGCCCTACCAGCTAGTTTTTGGGAAATCGTGGCACCTGCCTATGGAGCTAGAGCATCGAGCATTCTAGGCCTTGAAGAAATTAAATCTGAATTTAAGCTTGGCAGGGCCTAAAAGGAAGATTAAATTATTTGAGTTGGATGAGCATAGACAGTTTGCTTATGAAAATGCGAAGATGTATAAGGAAAAGATGAAAACGTGACATGACAAGAATTTAAAGCTTAAGGCATTTGAAGCTGGACAAAGAGTGCTCTTGTTTAACTCTCGCCTTAAATTATTTCCTGGAAAGCTTAAGTCTAAATGGTCTGATCCTTTTAAAGTTATGCAGGTATTTGATAATGGAGCCGTAAAAATCCTGAATGAAGAAAGTAAGAATGAGTTCACCGTGAATGGACAACGCCTGAAGCATTACTGGTGCAAAGATTTCAGGAAAGGGAAATCTTTGTGGGCCCATGCAACGAGTAAGAAAGGCAGCAGTGCTTGGAGCACGGAATGTTAGGTATTTTTGTTTATGCTCCATGCAGTTATTTTGCATTAATATTTCCTATCTTTATGAATTTTTTTATATATATTTTTGTTTATTTTTTAATTTAAATGCGGTAGATAGAATAGTAAGTTTGAATGAGTGAGGAAATGTTGAGAAGGAATCGCGGCCGTTCATCCTCTTATCAAATGGTGTGACACGTGGAAGCTTAGGGTGACATGCATCCCAGCCTTTGAGAGATTAACTTTTAGGATCGAAAGGATTCATTTAGGGGTTTTCAAAGTTCCATATCTGCCAATTTAAGTGGTAGTTGCCAAACACACTTTTTCCTTCCCTATTTAAGCGGCTAAGGTGAGTGAGAAGATCGTTATCGACGAGGGATCAGCCCCTGAAGTTGAAGTTCAGTTAATCTGCAAGGTGGGAAAAGTGTTCAAGTTAATCAAGTGGAAGAGGAGAGTCTAAATGTGGATGCTGGTGAGGCCGGAGAAACAGTCGTGGCTGTGAAAGTGGAAGAGTCAAGCGCTAGGGTTCCTGAAGAAAGGTAATCCTCTATGGACAAGCAATCAAGTGGAAGAGAATAGCCTAATGAGTTGTGGGAGGAAGTAACGAGGGAAGTGAATGAGTCGCCGGGAGTAAGATAACGCGAAGAAGAGGATATGGGCGAAGTAGTTTAGCCTATCTCGTTTTTCATCCCTCAGCAAGTAGAAGAAGTTCATGGTGAATAATTGCCTGCAGTGGAAAAGCCAGTGGAGAAAGAGAAGAAAGAGAAATCTGAAATATAGGAAGAGGAAGGCACGAGATGTTCAGGGCAATGAAGAGTTTTGTGAAGAAGATTTTAGAGGAAATCAAGCAGAATTTGGAGCATGGTTAGTGAGTGAGAAAGCTATGGCGCGTTATGAGTTTATGGTGGACAAGCCATTCCATCAAGAGCAAGGGTTTGCAGAGCAAGGCCTTGGCAGTAAGATTGTGGAGAAGATCAGATTATACAGCTGGGACAGGTTTGTAAGGCCTTGTGAACCAGCCAGGCCGTAGTGGGTACGTGAGTTTGACTGTAATATCAATGAGGAATCTCCATTAAAGAGTCGAGTGTGAGGGATTGAAACTGATTGAAGCACACCAATGCTCAATGAGCTGTTTAGATTTTTAGACAAGCCCGTTGCTGAGTTCAATGTGATGGTCAAGAAGCCTTTTGAGAAATTACTTGCTTCTTGCATTGGCCGCATTGGAATGCCTAGCGCAAGCTTGAAAGTTGTTAAAGGAACTCGGGTGATGCAGTCAACGATCTTAACCATTGAAGCCCAATGTTGGATGAACTTCATCAGGACAAGCATAATGCCCACAATGCACAACACAGAAGTTATTAGAAGCCATGCCTTGCTTGCCTATGCTATCATCGAGGGGTTGAGAATTGACATAAGAAGAGTAATTTCAGATGAGATAAAAAGGTGTGTTAACAAGAATGAGGGAAAGTTATTTTTCCCTCATTTTATCACAAGCCTTTGTTTGAGGCAAGAAGTTTAGCCTCTGCCTAAAGATCAATTGCACTCGCTCAAGTCGCCTACATCACTCCAGACGCCGCTCAAGAACCGTGCATAGTGAAAAGGGAGTTAGTTTAGCTAGCGGCATCGAGGAATTACCGGTAAGGCAACGGGCATTTGAGAACTTCTGCAGTCATTTCGTCCAGTAGTCGAACCTCGTAGAAGTATGTGCGGCTGCGTGATTCTGTGCTCTAGCAATCGACTAAGCTGAATGGAGAACTCTAATTTCCTGAATTTCCCGTAGAGTTGCTTCAGCTATGGGCCCCTCATTCACCGCTTCGTGAAGATGATTCTGAAGATGTTTCAGCCAGTTCCAACCCACAAATCTAGATGGAAGTCCCTGTCCTTGTCTTTTGATATCTTGCTTTTGTGTTATTTTGATTAAAGAATTTTCTGCTTTAGTATGTTAGTTATTTTGTTCTGGAAATTCTGTGAAAATATCATGTTATGTGATGACTCTGAATAGAGTCAGATTTTAGCCCAAGTTCAGATGGAAGTCCCTGTCCTTGTCTTTTGATATCTTGCTTTTGTCTTTTTTTAATTAAAGAATTTTCTGCTTTAGTATGTTAGTTATTTTGTTCTGGCAATTCTTTGAAAATATCATGTTATGTGATGACTCTGAATAGAGTCAGATTTTAGCCCAAGTTCGGATCATTGTTCGCACTTATTAACTGAAAATTATTGCGAGTGAGGTGAAATTATGATTAAAAAGGTGTAATTCGCTAATGCTTACGGATTGAGGGAGTAAAATGCAAGATATCGATTATTAAGCAGAAAAGAACCAAGAGACCTCAGCGTCTAGAACACCCATCAACGGTAGTATCATCTCCGAACCAGCACACCTTCTTCTTCAATTTTTCCATAATTTATAGAGTCCGAGGTTTCTTGTTGACCACATTCAATCCTTGCGAAGATCTTTTGTCTAGAATATTCGTTTAATGATTTTTCCCTTATTGGTTCCATCTATTCCGTAATTTGATTGCCGTCTAGCCTTTTCTTTTTTGTTTCCTTGACGCGTCCGCTTCATTCTTGCCTTTTCTGATTCTTTTGCCAACGCACTTCAAGCAAAATAAGGAAAGAATCAATTGGGAGCAAGAAGTTGACTAACCAAACAATTACGAGACGGATTGCTGAAATCAAGAGATTCCTGTCTTAGACAAATAAAAACTCAATTGGAAAGTTTATATATGGATAGATGTCGCATTGATTGATTTGTGCCTATTCTTGAATATTCCGACAGTTGACGAAAAAGTCTATAAAAGACGATATATGTAATAGGTTTTAGGAGGTTGGAGAGACGAGAACCGAGACTTTGATTGTTTTGTTTTTTCATTCAGTAATACTATTTCAACATGTTTTCTATGTCGTTATCAGTGTTCTTTGTTTGTATGTTGAACTAATTTTCTTGAGGCAACGCTAGGAAAAAGTGGAATAGTTTGTAGCATGTGTTAAAAAGGAATAGGAAGGGTGTAATTGATGCATGTTATTTAGGAGCTTAATCTTAACAGTCAGTGACGACCGGCCATCCACACACACTAATAGGTTGTAAATAGAAAAAGAAAATAACTTAAGTCTATTTGCATGTTAAGTAGGTTAGAATTAAGTCTTTAATTCTTTGAATCAGATTTTAAAAATAAATGCATAAGTACTACATACGTAGCGCCTTTTTAGAATTACATCAAGTTGTGGCTAAATTCGGACTTGATTTGAATGGAAGCGGAAGCGGAAGTTTGTAAAGCATCCTATGTCAATTATCCCTTACCGCACGTTGCTTCGCAACACATTGCTATTGTTTACCATGAGTATCTTAGCTTAGCCTTATCTCTCTCAATCTATTTTACTACTATTTATTTTTCGTATTACCATTCAACCCAAATATCACATCATCTATGCGTTTACTTATTGTTCAATTCTAAACATTTTCCTTGGATAAATCAAAGTCCTGTGGAGATCGATAATTTACTTATTACTTACTGCAGACTGTGTATACTTGCTCGAGTGTGTAAACATTGTACATGAGGCAACTCAGTACCAGCAGTCAGTGGTATTCACTCATGAAGTACTTCTGTTGGGATGGGCGGGTGCTAGAACTACGAGTTCCTTTGATGGAGTTCAATTCTGATGTCCCGATCCCTCATTTGCATATATACCTAGGTAATGTGCGTCTGTCGCATGAGTGCAAGACTTGGCTTTGGAACTCCTCGTTCCTTCTTTGGGCCGCACTTATGAGACTTATTAGTCTTCGTGCTACAATAGGTTGAATTGCTTTAGCGGTAGAATATTGGTGCTTTCTGGACTGATTGGTGGAGGTTGTTCCAACACGAGTGGAGGTATTTGCTGCAGCATCTGCGCAAGTTGTTTTGCAGGCTCATGTTGATTTTTCCCTTCCATTCACCTGACCAGCGTTCTGCTCTCCGGATGCTCTGGCTTCTCCTTCCATTCTCCTCTTTTTCTTTAGCAGAAGAGGAACTTTAAATTCAAGCTCATCTTCAGTGTTCAAGTTTGGCAGATGATTGATTGTCCCTTGGGCTAGTGGTTTTCTGACAACTACAGGTGGGACTACTTGTTGTGTGTGACGAACCGACTGCTTTCTCCTTTGTGGCAATTCTACAGATGGTATCAATGCGATTAGGTCTTTCCTCTGCATAGTTGCCCTAATTTGCATTGCCAGTTCCTTGACAGGTTGCTCCTTTGCTTTGCGCCTATTTATTGCCATTTGGAAGACTCCTTTGACTTTTAATGTTTGGTCCCTTGGTTCGCACCAAAATCTTTGATGTAGATGGAGTGCAGTTATTGAGTGTGGGACGAACAATTTCTTGTGAATGTTCCCCATTTGTTTTCTCACTTCATCCTTAATAATGCGCCCAATATCAATTTTCAGCCCTGCACAGATAGCATACATTAGCAACATACGTGTCTGCGACAGTGTGGTGCATGTGTTGTAGGCATGAAACTGGTTTTAATGAAGTTGTTCTAGTGATGCTATTTCAGATTGAGGTGGTAAGGCGAGATTGGTTTATTCTTCTCCCATTTCGTGTCTGGCATGGCTACCATGCGTAGACAAGCTTCCAATTCTTCTGCAGTGGGTTCTTTGATCAGCTGATCATACTGTGCCTTATCATACCCTTAGAATCCAAACAGCTCGTTCCATGCCTCTGCACCCCAATTAATGCGCTTGCCTGCAACTGTAGTGCTGCAGCTTGTGTCTCTCATTCCATTGGCGTAGAATTCTTGCACCTAGTTGGTTGGCATCAGTGCCTGGTCTCGCAACTCATCCCATCCTCTCATCATTATGATTTCTTGAATATCCTGGCTCAATGTAATATTGGCAAACCCCTACTCTTGCCAGAATTACTTCTTTACTGGTTCCGCTATTTCCACATGTTTGCTTGTACTACTTACTCGCCTTACTCTTGCTGGTGGTGATTAAGTGCTTTCTCCCGAAGGTTAAGCAATACTCTTGCCCTTGTCTTTTCGTGTTAATTTCACAATAGGTCTAACTTCTACTTGTTAATTCTTCTTCAACCCAGCATTGGTTTTCTTTTCTTTTTCTTCCAAGCGTCTAGCTAGCTCAACATCTTTTTCTTCCATTGTCCTTTTAGATCTTTCTTCATCTTCCTTTATCTTTTTGGCAAGTTTAACAACTCTCATTGCCTCATCGCCCGCGTCTTTATCTCCGGACATGCCCGTGATAGCCAACACCTCTACTCTTACGATTTCAGTATTTCCTTGCGGTTGCATGTTCTGGTCCCCCGATGATGAACCTTCAACAGTTGAGGTAGATCATTCTGGTACTTTATCAACAGTTGTACAGATTTTTCACCCTAAATCGATAATTTCCACCATAGTGAGTTCTGCAGTCATTTGAACTTTCGAGGTTTCTTGTGTAGTAAGTTGCTCAAGTACGACTTGCTCCATGGTGGTTTCAGTAACTTAAACTTCAGCGAGATTATTGCTTGATGCCATCGATTCAGTTCCTATAAATACTAGCTCACAGAAATTCGTTTGCAAATAGAAATTGTTTGCTCGAATGTTGGGGTTTCATAGAGAAATTCAAAGAAAATGATAAAAGCGTAACAAAATTGACGGAATGTGATTTTTGTATAGTCGTGCTCAAACTCGTATTGGGCTAGCGAAAGTATGTTATTACCCTCATTGAATGCGACTTTCCAACTGTAGATTATTACTGTTGCACGCTGACTCTCAAGTTTCTGTCCCTTCACTGCTAAATAAATTAAAATCGAAGAGATTTTTTTTTTTTTTTTTGAAAGTGAAATAACAAATTACTAATCCTATATTAAGTCCTAAAATGAAATTAAACATAGAGTTTTCTAAGTAAGAGATGTATATGAATTAGTTCAAATCGCATTGTTATCACTAAAGTTCTGCATTCCAAGAATGCATTTTCGCTCTTCATACCTTTAATTAAACATTGTAGTGTTTGGAGGTGATAATATGATACTCTTTACCTGACATTACCGTTCAGGTGTAGTAGATAAGGAAATCTATTGCTCTTCTGTCACGTAGTACTATAGGTGTTACTCGTGTGTGGTTGCTAAATCCTCATCTTTTCAGGTGGTCAATGTGTTTGCCTTAGTTACTTTTCAGCAGCACCTTATTCCTAGGTTTAAGTCAAACAGTTAGTCTTCTGCATTTAAAAACTACCATTAACTTACACCAATTTACTTGCCAAGTTCCCTGACAACGGCGCCAAAAACTTTACTGGCAATTTGGGTGCTAATATATTCATACAATAGTTAATTCGGAGTTAAAATTATCGCTAAGTATGTATTGAAATCGCTTACGCGCAACTATACGTTGTCGAAATGCAGTAAGTAATAAGTATATAATTTATTAATGCCATAGGGAATTTGTAGCGCATAGTTATAAGTCAAAGGTCTAATGTAAAGATCAAGAATGAATTTAAAAGGGTGTTACGTTGTACTCAATAGATAAATCTATGTTAATGCTAATGCTAATTCTAATTCTAATGTTTAAAATCAATTAGGTTAAAGACAAACATGCATGCATTACTTGGTGAGAAAGAAATCATACTTCCCATACAAACAAAAACTTCCGCATTTGATGGTGCATAATCCATCGTTCGCTGCAATTTCACACAAATAAACTCAGGGAATCGTACGTGCTAGGAGAATTAACCTTAATCCTATTTAATGATGCAAAAGGCTTTGCACCAGACTAAATGTAACCTGTTGGGTCTTCTGCCAGGTTCCTCTTTCGAGTAAGATGGAGGCTAGCATGCGTGGGTGGCTAGCCGACACATGCTTAATGAATAAACAACATTATAAAATCTTTTACCCGCATTCATATTTTACTCGATACCCTAAGTTAACTTGAGATACCTAATTCTAACTAATTAAATACTAAAGAGACGTTCGCATTACAGTTCAATTTAAAGCAAGTTAAGTTGTCATGAGAAACTTAGCACATACTAAACTTTAACCTCAAGCCCCTTTTTGGAGTACTTGACTGCAACCTGTCGGTACATTGCCCGTAGATTTACTTTTAAGCACAAGCATTGCATATGCAGCTAGTGAGATGGTTATCCCTAACTTCTCTCTAAAATACTTAAGACTAAGTATTGCCTAGTGATTACGGTTAGGTTAAGCCCTTAACATTCCCTTTCCCAAGACAAATGCTAAGCACTGGCGAGTGGATAGTCAATTGTCCAGCGATAAATAAATTCAACCGCCGCTCTTACTACTTTTCCCTCTTTACTTGACATTTAAATTAAACAATAATACTACATGGTTCTCCTAAGATTGCTTCTTAATATTAAATATAATCATAAATTGCTTAACTGGAGATCAAATCTGAAATAAAGAATTCATAGAATTAATTTCAAGAAAGTGTTACAAACTACTTCTACGCAATGTGATAAAACAGAGTATGAAATATTAAATGCAAACTAAAATGTATTAAATGATAAACTAAACTATATATGAAGTTGATAGAATCGCCCACATTGTTGCCAACGAAGTCTTCTTCTAACAAACATCGCGTTGTACTGAGTTCTTCCAGGACTATAGGTGAACAGAATCAACCGAGATCTCCCAAGATACCTCGACGTCTAGAATGTCCATCAACGATAGTATCCTCTCCAAACCAGCACACTTTCTTCTTCGATTTTTCCATAATTTATAGATTCTGAGGTTTCTTGCTGACCACTTTCAATCCTTGCGTAGATCTTTTGTCTCGAATATTCATTTGATGATCATTTCCTTCTTGGTTCCATTGATTCCATAATTTGATTGCCGTCCAGTGTTTCCTTTTTCGTTCCCTTGACGTGCCACTTTAGTCGTCATCCGCATTTGCAGAGCTTCCTTTGAATTTAAACACATCAGCGAGTTTAGGAATAATAACATGATTTTTGCATTTATACGCACGTTTTTCATCTTAGAAACTGCATTATACTTCGCTTATATTTTGCATGTGCTTCTTATTAGCATGTATAGATAAATACGAATGTTCGAGTTAATTGCCTTTTTATGTTGTTCGCTTGCTTACTTTTCAAGTAAAAGGCAAGGGTTAAGAGGCTTAAATAGTTCTATTATTTATCACTATCAAACCCACCCAAAAGTTGAATATTGTTCGTCTCGAGCAATACAAAATAATTACATGGAGTGCTTAAATAGAAAAGATACTAGGTTCTCACTTTACAACTAAGTTTCTCTGCAATCCACTAGTCTTGATTCTTCTTTTAATTAGAACATGAGATAATTTATTGGTACCTAGGCCACGATGTAAACTAGCTTACTTCTTTTATTAACTCTAGCTTCTTCCATTTTTTGCCGACAGATTGGACATTCTAAGAGTTAATGCCTACGACTATAAAACATCTCAATCAACTTCTTGATTCTCCTAAATTTGCCCAAAACATCTTAGTCAAAGCTGCTAGTTAAGTCCCCTTCATCCTTCGAGAACTATGCTTAACGCGTTTCTGCTCAGGTTGTACTTATGTCCGCAATCCGTAGTTCTTAAGATGTTTCTGTTTGAGCATAAAACATACCACTTAAGCAAAGGAAGGTTTAGCTTGCTCTAATGATGGGAAGTGGAGAAATGGGAATCCTATAGCTTATACGCTCTTTTAATGTTTACATCTTTGGCCTCAATGTTTTGATCTTTATTTTTCATTTTTTTTTCAATGCTACTCTCGATCGTTCTTTTTTTTTCAGCATTCGCTCCTTGGGCTGCCCTCTCCCCCAAACTTAAAGGCTTCATTGTCCTCAATGAAGGTGAGGCTTAGTTCCCCCAAACTTAATTGAATCTTAAACTAGACTTCCTTGCCTTGGGCTTTTGGAATTATCCCTCAAGACATTCATTCTCTTTTTCTACTTTTAGCATCCACTATTGTTAATACTTGCTGGTCTAGTGAACTCGTTCTCCTTGTACCACTATGCTACCTAAGTTCCTCTTAGTTTGCAAAATAGACACCAATGGATTGCGCAACTCCTAAGTAGTAAAGTATGCGAACAATGGAATTACTATGCATGCTTAATAATAGGCAAACAAATATGAAGTGATGCGGTTAAAGATCAGAAATTAATGCATGTTACCAAGAATGTAGACATATACTTCCTTTAATTTGTGGAGTCAGTGCCTTCATTAGGTGGATTTCATTTTTCTGACTCAGAGGGTGGTATCCACTCCTAAAGTACTTCTGTTGGGAAGGGCAGGAGCAGAACCGAGGGTTCTTTTTCTAGAGTTCAAATCTTACCTCAAAATCTTCGTCTCGCTCTCTTGGTCTCAGATCTAGTCTCAAAATTGTAAATGGAGCTCTCTAACTCTGTGAAACAGCTAAAGAATAAGTGGGTTTCTTATGAACTTTTCACCAGAATCTATGGTGAAAGAGGGTTTCAAAGGGGAAAACTGGACAAAAGGTACTTGCATGAAAAGAAAGGCAAGGGAAGCGAGAATGAGCCCAGAATGTTGATTAGAATTCACTTGCGATGCAAATCAGAGCACCAACGAGGAACTTGCTCTGTAGATGACGGCTGCAATTTGGCTAGAGTTGAGGCAGAAGCGAGAGGGTGACGCTGGTCGGAGACGTGCTCGGCAGAAGCTTGCCAAAAACTCATCGACTGAAAGTAGAGTGAGTGGGCTGGGGATGGTCTACGTGGGGGCTGCTTGATGAACTAGGCGTCGACATGTGGCGATTGATGGGTAGGTTGCAGCTGCAAGCAAGAATTGGACACTTGTGATTGAAGGAAGCGGCTACTTGGATGGCTGACATGTGTCGATTAAGGAAAATGGAAGGGGTTGCTATTGTCGGTTGGATAGAAAAAGGGGGGAGAATAAATAAAGGCATTTCCTTTTCTATTTATATAAAAATGCCATTTCCATTTGATGACTCTGAAATAGAGTCAGATTTTAGCCTAACTTTGGATCTTTGTTTGCGTTTATTAATTGAAAATTATTGCAAGTAAGGTGAAAATAGGAATAAAAAGGTGTAATTCGCTAATGCTTACGCATTAGGAGAATAAAATGTAAGATATGGATTATTAAGCTGAAAACAACCAAAATAGCATGTTTAGCACGGATTTCGCAAGGCTTATGCTGATTTCTGTTTCTGCAGGGTTAGCGCTAGCGGAGCAATGCGATGCTGAGAATCAAGATGTGCGATTTCGAGCAAATAAAGCTCGGGAGACAAAGGCCACAAGCATTTCAAGTAAATAAGGAAGGAATCGTTTGACAGCGTGAAGTTGACTAACTAGACAAATTACGAGACGGATTGCTAAAATCACGGGATTCCTGCCTTAAACAAATAAAAATACATTTGGTAAGAATAAAAAGAGAAATTATCGCGAAGATTGATTCATGCCATTCAGGAAGATTTGGAGATTTGACGACTTAATCCTATAAATAGATTGTTTGTGTAATAGAGAGAGAGCTTGGTCTTTTCTCTTATTATTTCTTTCGAGAGGAGTTCAGAGACTCGATCGAAATGACTACAATTATTTATCTGTTTTTCTTTTATTTCATTGTTAGACTCATTTTACTTAAGTAATATAATTCTAATATTTTTTCCATATCGTGTTTTGTGTTCTCTATCTGTATCATGAACTAACTTTATTAGGTCAAAACTAGGAGAAAGTGAATATTAGTAGCATGTTGTAGGAAGAAACTTGAAGGGTACATCTAGAGCATGTAACTTAGGTGCATCATTACAATTGTGAGTGTCGACTGGCAATCCACACAACTAATAGGTTGTAAATCAGTAAAGGAAATAACCTAAGTCTATTTTGCATGTTTAATAGGTAGTGTTACAACTATAATGCTTTGAATCGGAGTTTAGGAAAAAACGCGTAACTATAATATACTTAGCGTCGGCTCATAATTACATTAAGTCGTGACGGAAGTCGAATTTGATTCTAAATAGATGCAGAAGCGAAAGTTTGTGAGGCGTAGTATGATAGAGTCCCTTACCGCATGTTTCTTGTTTATTACATTGTTGTTGATTTTCATGAGTTCCTTAATCTAGCCTTATCTCATCAAAACTATTTTATCCGATCATTTATTTACTTTTATGTTTCCACAACAAACCAACTTAATTCATATTCGTGCAATTTACAATTCAATTCTGAACAGCATCTCAGATAGTTTCCAGTCCTTGTGAAGATCAATAATTTACTTATTACTTGCTGCTAACCGCGTATACTTGCGTGAAGTGCAAACTAATGACACTTAAGGCATTCAGCTATCCGTTATCGCAAAATCACCATTTAGGGTGCATGTTTTTAAAACCTTTAGGAAAACTCTAAAAGAACTCCCTAAAATGACCCATAAACCTAAATAAAAAGGAATAATAAACAAGCCGATGACAAGGGGACTGCACACTTCACAACCGCACTAATTCCTACTTTTTATTATTTTTCTTAGAAGTACTAGTTTTAACCTTAATCCCTGTGCAGACGATAAATATAAATACTTATCACTTGCTGCGTACTTGATAACTCTCAAGAATTGAGAGTTAAATTAGATTAAAAGAACATATTTTTATTTAGAATTTGCTATAATGAAGTAATTTAATATTGAATTTCGCCCCATCATACCAAAAGTTATGATTTAGCGAAACATCCTTTAGTTTTCTGATTAGGATGCATTTTGGAGGTTCGCTGCAGCGAAACGTGCTTGAATGTGTGCAAATTTATTAGTGTTTAAAGAATTGATATTTTCTAGTTTGTCTGCAGCATTCCTGATGGAGCGAAGTGAAATTACACAAAATAAGTTGTTTCGTTGAAGCGAACGACAGAGTCCAGCTAAACACGAATACCAGCCAAGCATTCCACATTGCAGCGAATAGAATGAAGTGCCTTCCCATTCGTCTAAGCGAACTTCATTCTGGAAAAGCGCTGTACGGAAGATCGTGGAGCAGAACATCTTTTGGTAGTCCCAGAGCAGAGAATATCAGATGTTGTCTAGAGGAGACAAGGGATCGTGGAGCAGAGAAGTCAGTGCTTTGTCGCTAGAGCTGCAATATAAATGGAGGCATTCTCCGTCAGAGCAAAAGAGAGCACGCATTTGAGAGAGACCACAACTCGGGGGAAGATCGCCCACTCTTGGGTCGATCCTCCGTCGAACTAAATTTCGATCAACTTTC
>JBBMKA010026553.1:0-26074 GCA_037833695.1 Sechiopsis laciniata | reverse complement strand
TATATATATATATAATTATGAAATTATAATAATCGAAGGTAGAAAGATTCGAATCCAAAATGTTTTGATCATTCTCGTACGCTAATGTGGCTAACCAACTACTTTTGTTGGCATAAAGAGAGATTTTAGTTACCCATACTCATACGAAAATCTCTCACTTATAAAGGACCGAACTTGAAAGATAGACCCAAAAAAAAAAAGTTTCATTCTCTAACTTAAATTCTATATTTACCAAACTTAACAACATTTAAGATAAGGGTTATGTTCGTGTTAGCCCAACTTTTGATTTATTTGCATGTAATATTCTTTAAAATATTTTTATAATCCTTACCAAATTTTGAAGAATGTATTCTTTTACTATATATATATATATAGAGAGAGAAATGGAACTCTAAAAGAAGGTAAATTATTCTCAAATAAATAAAAGTCAAATATGGATTCAAATAATAGAACTCATGACCATGGTATATAACTAGATTTCCACCAAACAATGAAATCATTAGGTCATCGATCATTTCGATATAGATATATATATATATATTGAAATTTAGCTAAATACTTTTTTTTTCAACTAGAGCAATAATTTAACAACATAAATGTATATCTAACCAATAAATAGGTCATGAGTTTTAATTTTTCTACCCAATTGTTGTAACTGAAAAATAAAAAATAAAATAAAATAATTAATATTTTTTCTTTTTACTCCTTTTTTTTTTTTTTTTTTTTTTGTTAAAACATGGAACTTTGAGTTAGAAGAAATCGTTTTCAATAGGTCAATTTTATTCATAATTAGGAAGTGGGTGATGGAAAATGATAATAATTAAAATTGCTTCCATTTTTATATTTTATTTTTGAAACCAAATTGCTTGCATTTATACTTGTGTTTAATTGGAAAATTGATCGATTATTAAAATTGCTTATATTTAGAATTATTTGTAGGGAAAATTGGTGTAGATCCGTGTATTCTTTTTTAGATGGGTAGATCGACACTTTTATCTCAATAATTTTAATTATAATATTTTTTCTAAAATATTTGATTTGTACATTATTTCATATTCCATAATTGATTTTCTTCTATCCGCTTAACTGATTGTTTTTTTTGGAATGGAATAATAAAAGTAAAGTTGCAAAATAACTGATTGATTTCCATCAGTTTGAGGGTGAGGGACTCGAACTCATGACTTCTTGGTCATTAGATGTACATTGATGTCGTTGAGTTATTACTTTTATTGGCCCATCAATTTCGATTTTAAGCGTAAATATTTTGATCAGTTTATAGAATCAACCTATTTTTTTGTTATAAAATTATTTATTTCCAAATTCTGATTTTTATGCAATTTCTTACTTTTTTATTACTCATGAAAAAACTCATATTTATAATTAAAAAATTGATTCAACATTAGGTATATAAGTCAAAAGGTCAAAAAGACAAACAAATACACCTCGCAAATATTCCGCAACATCGTACGGCTGTGACCTCAATTGTAATAAAAAATCTCCAACGAAAATCGCCGCTATGATTGCGATTACAAATCATTTTCCTTTATATGGGCCTTCAAGAGGCCCATGATGAATACAACTCTGGCCCATTCTTAGCCCAAAACCGTTGCATGTTTTATTCCCAATCATTTTACTCGTTTCTATGATTCAATGTTTTTTGATATACATTTATTCCCAAACTTTTATAACTCTTTAGATAACAGTGTCATTACTAACATAAAATAATGTTGGTTAGTAGATGAATAGATTAATTTTAATTTTGAATAGATCGGTGATATGATTATTCACAAGTAAAAATAAATGAGAACCTAAAAGACGTATGGTGTTATGAAATTAGTCAAAGACTAAAATTAAACATTATTAAAATGTTTGAGATTTTTTTTTTTGAAAGTTTAAGATGTCAGGAGTTAAACATGTTTGATTTTGAAATCTATAGACCAAATTGAAACTTGATTCTCACTAAAAATGCATTTTTTTCCAAAAAAGAAAAAAGTAACATAATCTCTTTATCTTCAATTATATTAAATTAAAAAAAAAAACAAAATTCAATTAAAAATTTTTATTTTAAATATAGATTTAATAAATTAATAAAAAAAAAATCATTTTATTCTTTATATTTTAGTTTATTCTATTTTTGTCTCTAAACTTTATATATCAAATTTTGTGTTAGCAACTTATATATCAGATTTACAAAGGCTGTCATCACTGGAAGTAATTCACAGGCACGGCCCGTGTGGCGTCGGAGCAGAAAAGGCTCCGACGATCGACGAAACATTCCTTCACGACCAGGCTCGAGTTGACTTCATCCACTCGAAATTCTCAGAGGAATCTAAAGGAGTCGACCGTTTACGATCGTCGAAGGCGACAAAAATACCGGCGAAGTCCGGCATGAGCATCGGCTCTGGAAACTACATAGTAAATGTGGGTTTAGGAACGCCGAAGAAATACCTGTCGCTGATATTCGATACCGGTAGCGATCTGACGTGGACACAATGCGAGCCTTGTGCTAAATATTGTTACAGCCAAAAGGACCCTATTTTTTCCCCTTCTCTGTCCACCAGTTATTACAATATTACATGTTCATCGCCTCAGTGCTCTCAGCTTGAATCTGGCACAGGTAATTTATTTTTCACTTTCCAAAAAAATTATGGTTAAATGGTTTATTTAGGAGGATTTTGCATGTATAATAAAAAATGGCAAAGTATTTTTATCTATAGCACAAAATCAAAACTAATTCATTTGTAGTACGAAATTCAAATTGAGTTCTATCACTTATAGAATTTAATCAGTGATAGACTCATTCTATCACTGCTTGAGTTTTACCACCGATAGAAATCATGTTCTATAGATGAATTATTTTAGAAATTGTGTTCTATCGATGAATTATTTTAGAAATTGTGCTGCAAATATAATACAAGAGGTAGAATATGTTGTTGAGCATATATTCTCTTTATTTAGTCTCTTATTTGAAAAAAAATAAAAGTTAGATTTCTAAAGTCGGGTGTGATAACTATTCGATTTTTTGTGTTGGTTTTTAAAATTTAACTTGTACTTATTAAATTTTTTAAATATGGTTTCATTTTTCATTTAACTATGTAAATTCTAAAAACTAAAAAAAAAAAAATTGAAAATTAGTTTTAAATTTTGATTTTAAAAAAATAAAAGTAGAATATAAATATCAAAGTATATGATTTTTTATTAATAATGGTAGGCTTATATTTTAAAAATAAATGTTTGTCAAAAGGAGTATAAGTTTCTTATTGATAATCATTTTGATTTTTTGTTTTGTTTGTTTAAATTTAAAAATTATGTATTTTTTACTTAAATTCTCGTTAAAAAAAAGTTTCAACATCTATTTTTAAAAAAATATTTGAAACATTTTTAAAAATATAGATGTATTATATGTTAAAATGATAGTTGAATGCCAAACGAACAAAGAAAAAGGCTTAAAATATACTTTGACAATCATTTTAACTTTTGAAAATTAAATTTTGAAATGCTACTTGACGTCTTTAATTTAGTTGTCTACTTCTTAAATATCCTTTAAAAAATATAACTAGCTTTTTGTAGCTAAAATAGTTTTGAAAACATCTTTTCTTTTTGGAATTTGATTAAGAATTCAAATATTTCTTTAGAAAATGTAGAAATTATGGAAATTAGAAGTTTGATTTGACCAAAATTAAAAAGCATTTGGTTTTTTGTTTTTTGTTTTTGAAATTTAAATCTATTCTTACTCAAATTTTCCTACAATATGTTTCACATTTTCTGCAATGTATCCATTTTTTTTTAAGAAAGTATGTGAATGTTAACCAATTTTCAAAAAAAAATAAAAAATAAAAAAATAAAACTTTTGGAAGATACTTTTTTTTTTGTTTCCAAATTTTGGTTTGTTTTCTACAAATATAGGTAGGTAGATATCCAAGTAAGAAAAACATATGGTAAAATAGGTTGTTGTTGGCTTAAATTTCAAAAACCAAAAACAAAAAACCAAATAGTTATCAAACGGGACCTAAATTCATACAAATTTAGAAGTTAGAATTTTGTTAGTATAATTGGATAATACTTTACACATAGGGATGTACAAAAGAAGTGACAACCTGAGTAACTCGAACTATCCAACCCAAACTATAAGGGTTGGGTTGGGTTGGATTGAGTTATGATTTTCCAATATTTATTGGGTTGGGTTGGTTCTAGGATTGACTAATTTTTTATTCATTCAATTCAACCCAATCCGAACTAAGAATAATATATACGTATACATATCAGATAGAGAATTTACAATCAATAGCACATTCTACCTCTTGTATTATATTTGCAGTAGAATTTTTAAAATAATTCATTTATAGCACATTAATTTCTATCACTCAACTAGTGATAGAACTCAATTTGGATTTCTATCACTCAACTAGTGATAGAACTTAATTTGGATTTCTATCACTGATAGAAAACTCAAAGAGTGATAGAATGAGTCTATCATTGATTGAATTCTATCACTAATAGAACTCAACCAGTGATAGAATTCAATTTGAATTTTCTGCTACAAATGAACTAATTTTGATTTTGTGCTATAGATGGAAATATTTTGTCATTTTTTGTTATACATGCAAAATCTCCTATCAAATATATGTGTGCGTGAGAAGAGTAATTAATTAATAAGATAGGTTCTTAGCATATCGATAAATAACATGCACTAATAAATAGATAGTCTAGGTTCATAAAGTATAGTATCATCTATCTTTCATTATTTTGTTTATATATTTACGAGATATGAATAGAGTTATTTTATAGAGGAAAAAGGAAATTAATACAATCATAAACTCAACTCAACTCAACCCAATCAAAAAATATAGAGTTTGGTTGAGTTGCTCTAATACATAAGGTTGAACTTGTTGGAAAATTGACAAACCCAAAACTTTGAATTAATCTTAAAAACCCAAAACCTTGAGTTAGGTCTAAAAATTCTCTTAACCTAAATCAACTCGGAACATGTACACCCCTACTTACACATAATTCTTATTTTAGAAGGCACTAATTATATGCGGGAAGTGGTATAAACAAAATCAACGGGTTGTATGTTTTAGCACATTTATAAGTTTTTTTATCAAATCACAAAAATAAATTGTTATGAATGGTACATATTTAAAATAATATACTTTTAATCGGTAACTATTTAAACATAAAATAAAGACATTAGAGATGTATTAGACAGATTTTAAATTTTCAATATAACTATTGAGCGTTTAGGTATTGAAAATGTGCTTTCCTAAGCATCTCAGGGTCAAGATTGATGTGATGATTAATTTTCCATTTTGCCCCCGTCCCACCTCCAGTTATACTATTTATCTCGGTGCCACGTTCTGTCCTCGAATTTAAAATCACCCTGTCATAAAAAGAAAAATATTGAGAATTTCTTTTTTTTAGAAGTCATACCGGTGAATTAAGAATTATATCAAAGTCAATTACACGTGATACTAATACGTGAGTTTTTTTTTTCTTTTGAAATAACTAACACATAAGAGTTTTGTTTTGTAATTTTGGAAATAGTCACATTAATCACGAAATTGGGTAGTTAATTATATCTTTTAACCTGGAGTTAATCTACTTTTGAATTTAGGGATTAAATAGCACCATTAACATTTAAATGTTGTGAAAAATATAGGAAATCAACCTGGTTGTTCCACCACAAAATCGTGCATTTACGGAATACAATACGGCGATCAATCTTTCTCTGTCGGATATTTTGCCAAGGAAACCCTAACCTTAACCTCCACCGACGTCATCGAAAATTTCCTTTTTGGATGCGGCCAATACAACCGCGGCCTCTTTGGCAGTGCCGCTGGTCTCATCGGTCTCGGTCAAGATAAAATTTCCATCGTCAAACAGACTGCTCAAAAGTACGGTCAGGTTTTCTCCTATTGCCTCCCTAAATCCTCTAGTTCCACTGGTTTCTTGTCCTTCGGCGATGGCGGCTACAGTGGTAGTGCTTTAAAATACACGGCGATCACAGAAGCACACGGCATTGCAAATTTCTACGGCGTCAACATCGTCGGCATGAAGGTCGGAGGAACTCAACTTCCAATTTCGTCGTCGGTCTTCTCGACCTCCGGCGCGATCATCGATTCCGGCACGGTGATCACGCGACTGCCACCAGATGCATATAGTGCCTTGAAATCGGCGTTTGAGAAAGGCATGGCGAAGTATCCGAAGGCACCGGAGCTTTCGATTCTCGATACGTGCTATAATCTGAGCAAGTACACCACCGTGGAGGTTCCGAAATTAGCCTTTATTTTCAGCGGAGGAACGGAGCTCGATCTCGACGCCACCGGAATCTTTTATGGAGCATCGACGACACAAGTTTGTTTAGCATTCGCCGGAAATCAGGATCCGAGCTCCGTCGCTATCATCGGAAATGTGCAGCAAAAGACTCTGCAGGTGGTTTATGATGTTGGTAGAGGAAAAATTGGGTTTGGTTATAATGGTTGTTAGAGGGCTATTAACTTTGGGAAAAAAAAAGGAAATGATTTATAATAAATTGCAATGGAAATTGAATTAGTGATGAATTGTGTGAAAATGAAATTAAAAGAAAGAAAAAAGGATTGAAAGAAGTTTGCAACTGTATAGGATTAAAAGCCTTCTGTTTGTTGCTTCATATTGTTGTAATTGTAATTTGCGACCTTTCCCAATTGTAATGTTTTCTTTTATTAATGTATAAAATGAAATATATATAGTGGATTAGTTGCGTAAATGACTTGGTTTTTAGTTCATAACTAAAGAATAGGTTGAAGATATATGTTTTAATCCGTTTGAGTTATGCCCAACTTAATACATAATCACCGTTGAAAAAAAAAAACAAAAGAAGGTCTGATTTTTTTAAAAAATAAAAATAAATAAAAAGGTTATAGTAGAAATTAGTTGATTTTTTTTTTCAAAAAAATGAAAGAAAATTGCTGAATTAAGAATTTGATGGGCGTCAATTATTATATTACCAATAAAAATAAGCTAACGAAATGCAAAGTTAGGGGAGGGGATTGGATATAAAATTTTGAACTTTTAATTTCTTTTTTCTTTTTTTTTTTTAATGTAAGTATCTATACTTCCAATCTATATTTTCTTTTCTTGATTTCTTATCTATCTTTTACATATATTTAAAAAGTAAAGTGATTGAGTTGCTAGAAAAAATGTTTGTAATTTTTTTTTTTTTTTTTTTTTTGAATTTTAACTAAAAATTTAAATATTTTAAGTTAAATGATCTTGATTCAAGATAAATGAGAAAAATACAGAGACAATTTCAAAAAATAAAAAATAAAAATCAAATAATTTTTCACTAATATTTCAACTCCTAATAGTTTTGTTTTTATTATTAATATAAAATGATTAGGCTTCCTTCGTAGTTCTGTTATTTATCTTTTCACTAACTAAAACCCATTTCTTTCCTACATTTTGAATGGTTTTTTTTAGAACAACAAACATTAAAATATGTTTTTATTAATAAAATATATTCGTTCAATTCATATCTTAAAATGAATTTATTGTTATATTTTTATAAATAATCAAATATTATGAAATTAAGCCATTGTTCTTTAAAAAACTTCGGAATGTGAAAATAATAATAATAAAAAAAAAAAACTTCTTACCACATTACCAGTCTTTAGAACATCAAGAAACAATAAATGTAAATGAGAAGAATTTAGGTGCCAGCTGGGTTGCTTCTATTGTAAGCCACCCAGCCACATGGCACTATATGATTGGTGTACATAAATTGAATTTTTTTAACATTAATGTTGTCAATTGCTGATAGTTTAGATTTTTTTTTTTTTTTTTAATTTTAATTGCAAAAGAGGAGACTTCAGATTCTCCTCTGCCGGATCTCACCAACTTCCAGTTAGCAGCCATTTTAGTTTTAAGGTATAATAACAATAACAAAAACAGAAAAAAAGATTTTGTCAACACATTCACAGTTAATATCAAATTTTCTACTTCCACAAAATCTTTTCTCTTTTTTTTTGTGAACACACTGACTTATCCAAACAAACTCACTTTCAATTTAAAATCTTAAAAACCTTTTTTGTTTTTGTTTTTGATTTTTATTTTAAAAAATAAAAATTATATATGTTTGATAATTATTTTTTGTTTTTTTATTTTTAAGAAACTAAGAATACGTTTAATCATGTTTTTTGAATTTTTTTAAAAAATAAAAAATTATTATTTTTAATATTTAATAAAATAAAAAATATTTTATAATATTATTGATCTAATAAACCTTAAATTTGCAGATTCAAGCTTATTTGTAATGTATTTTATCATTTTTCTAGCATTTTTTCAAAAAAAAAAAAAAAACATAAACTGATTTTTAAAAGTTGCCTTTTTTTATTTTTAGAATTTCTTTAATATTTAAAAACATTTTTAAAATTTTAAAAACTAAAATTAAAATTAGTTATCAAATAAATCTGTTTAAAATAAAGCTAAAAACAAAAATAAAAAACAAAATAACCTTATATGTAATAAAAATCATACCTAACTCAATGGGTTAGTGACGCGATTGATTATCTGATTTGGTATTAATTATTTTTCACTCCACTAACAGATTCGTTCTCTAGAATTGATATTTGTAATCCATTTTATCTTAATTTATACTAAAAAAAACACATATCTATCCGAATTATTTCAAATACCGCAGTGAAGTATCAGTCATGTCACTCAATTTTCAGTATTAGATAAAGAAAAATAAAATAATAGAAGATAAGGGGAAAAAAATTAAATTTGAGGATTGGTTGTTTCTTTCATTCCAAAAGTTAATCAACAAATTTAATTTATGTGCTAAAAATAATCACTTTAACTCCAATGATCTTATGTCATTGTACTCTTATTAAATTAAATTTTATGAAGTCCTATAAATTAAATTTTAATTTATGGGTAAATTATACATTTCACCACCGAATTGGTCGATGGCGCAATTGGTTATCTAGTTTTGTTTTAATTTATTTCCACTCCACGGTCACGAGTTCGATCCCTACAATCGATATTTGTACTAAAAAAAATAAATAAATAAAGATTATACATTTCACCTCTATAAATTAATGAAAGTTAGAATTTAATCTTTTAAAATTTAAAATTATCTCTTATAATTTTTAAAAGAAAAATTTATACATGTTAAAAACTAAAATAAATGATTCATTATCATTACAGAATGGTGGATCAATTAAGTATATTTAGATAATTATGTACATGTAAAAGAAAATTTTAAGTGACACCTCTCCACATCATCTATATTGTGACACATGTAGGAGAATTTGAATTGCATTTTATTATTATTTAATTTTGTTTGTCTACTTTTTGGATTAGAGAACAATGAAATGTACTCAAATTAAGTTACATGTGTGATTTTCAAAATAATATTAATACATCACTTAAATTATTTTGAAACTAAATTTTAACAAATTTATAATTTACCCTTAATTTTTTTACCATTTAATTAACCGGTTTATATCGTACGAAGAAATCTCCAATCCCTAGAATGCGTTTCATTTAGGTTAAATCGCAATTCCTTTCTTCCACCATCGCCGCCGCCGCCAGCTCAATCTGAGAGACCCTAACGGCGCCGATCAACCTCTCCGGCAACTCGTTCTCCGTCGCCGCCTCAACCAAAAACCCCAAATCGATCGTAACCGAACTCAAATAACGCAACGCCAATCGCAAAATCGCGCTCGCCAAAGCCGAGCTCCCAATATCGACGTCGATCTCAAAATAATTCGATCCTCTGTAATATCTGCAATTCAAGGCTTTGCCAAGCAAACACGCGCTGTAATTTCCGACGGCTTTTTTCAAGATCCACGGTCCTTTTTCGATCCGGTTCACGATCTTGAACCGCTGGTTGCGGAAGGAGTCGTCGCCGTGGATGAACCGGTGGAGGACCGAGCCGGTCGGGATCGGATCTACGGCGGCGAAATAGAACACGGCGCTGTGTTGGTCCTTGGCTGGGATTTGGAGATTCACGGCGAAGATGAAACTCGCCGGCGATTGTGCTCGCCGGAGAGATTTTGCGACGCGGTTGTCGGAACGGGAGAGGATGTTTTCGAGTTTTGAAGTTGATTTGAGCCAGTCCATGCCGGCGGGGAGGAGTAGGTAATCGCCGGCCGGTGATTTTTGGCGTTTTGTGAAGTAGTTTTCGGAGCGGATGGAGAAGAGGTTGCTGGGAGGTGAAGCCCAGCCGTTGGTTCCGGTTTGGAGGTCGACGTGGGGTAGGGATCCGCCGTTGATTGAGTCGGCGATCCAGTCGTCGGCGCCGGATGATTTTCTCCGATGGTTCTGATGAATGGGAAGCATTTGGTTTTTTTTTTTTTTTTTTAATAAGAAATTTAGGAAAAGGAAGATTGGGGTTTAAGCAAAATGTCTTTTTCTTTTATGGAAAAGAGAATGCATAGTTGTTTATTGAGAAAATTTGCTATTTATCCCTAAATTTTGGGTTGTTTATATTTCATACTTGTCGGACTCTAATGGCATTTGAATCGTTTTTTTAGTTCAACCAGAATGGTAAGAACTCTTTATTTCGCTTTCATTTTATTAACTTAGGTTTGTTGGTTTTCCGTCCATTTATATTATTAAAAAAAAAACAACAAAAAATAAAACTAGAATCCTAAGAAGGTTGATCCAAATTCAAGAGCCAAACAAAAGTAGTAGGTTCGCGGCACCTATACATCAAAAGGTTATGAATTATAGATTTAAATTTCTTCACTTTCAATTATTGTAATTTAAAAAAAAAAATCAATTTCAAGAGAATACATTAATGTCATTAGTGTATTACTTATTAAAAAAATCAATAATATTTGTGACTTAAACTCGTAAACCAACTTCTTACTATATAATACATGATGCTACCCAAATACTTTTCCTCTTGTTGGCATTTAAATGGTTAATGAAATTTAAATGTTAATTTTTATAAAAATTAGAAAAAAAATATTTAAATTATAAATAAATAATCAAGCTCTAATAATAGATTAAACCGAAAAATATGTATTTTGGGTTGGATGTATTAGTCTATTCCTAAACCCAACCGACCTATCTATCTAATAGGAAGATGACTAACCTAACTCTAACTTTAGAGAATAATGATGGTATTATTTTGAACTTGAAATGAATTTTATTATTAAAAGAAAATGAGTTTAAAAAATCATAAAAAATATAGGGATCAAAAAATAAATTTATTATTATTTGTTTAAGTTTTTAATTAGGGTCAATTAGAGAAATAGTTACTTTTAGAGAAAATAACTATCAAATGTTTACCCTCAGAGAGGATTTAAATTATTGTCTAAATCTAAAAATCTAGAATTAATTAATTAATTATATTGTAATTGTCCATTATACCCTTTTCAATTTATTAAATTTTTTATTTATTAATTCATTATATTCTAAATTCTAAATTCACTGTAACTAAAAAAGAAACAAAATCTAAACCGAAACAAGCCAAATCAAAACAATTTTTTAGTTATAAAAAATCTAAGAATAAACAAAAATTTTAAAAATATCATCATTAACCTTACAAAAACAATTTAAAAAATATCATCATTAACCTTACCTCCATTGACTTCTTCTATATGTTTTGATCGCTCTCTACATCTTCAAACTGTAACAGTTCGGCTCTCTACATCTTCAAACTATGACAGTTCGGCTCTCTACATCTTCAAACTATGACAGTTCGGCTTTCTACATCTTCAAACTGTGACAGTTCGGCTCTCTACATCTTCAGATTGTGATAGTTCGGCTCTCTACATCTTCAAACTGTGATAGTTTGGCTATGTGACAAATTGGCTATCTACATCTTCAAACTATGACAGCTCAAATTTCTATATCATCAAACTATGATAGTTTGGATCTCTACATCTACAATTTAAATCTCTACATTTTCAAACCGTGACAGTTCAAATCTCTACATTTTCAAATTGTAGCAACTCGACTCTCTACATATTCAAATTATGTTAGTTCGGCTCTCTACATCTTCAAACTGTGACAGTTCGGCTCTATACATCTTCAAGCTGTGACAGTTCGGCTCTATACATCTTCAAACTGTGACAGTTCGGCTCTCTACATTTTCAAACTGTGTTAGTTTGGCTCTCTACATCTTCAAATTGTGACAATTCGGCTCTATACATCTTCAAACTATGACAATTTGACTACCTACATTTTCAAACTGTGACAATTTGGCTATCTACATCTTCAAACTATGACAGTTTGAATTTCTACATCTTCAAACTGTGACAGTTTGGATCTCTATATCTAGAATTTAAATCTTTACATCTTCAAACCGTGACAATTCAAATCTCTACATTTTTAAATTGTAGCAACTTGGCTCTCTACATATTCAAATTATGTTAGTTCGGTTCTCTACATTTTTAAACTATAATAGTTTGGATCTCTACATCTTCAAATTTTGACAGTTCGGATCTATACATCTTCAAACTTTGACAGTTCGGATCTCTTCATCTTTGAATCGTTTTGTGCCACCTCAATTGGTAAATTTCACCTAAAGTCACCCTTAAAAAAAATCTCAATTTCTCTTTTTTGGTAGAGTCATTAACAACCCCAACCAATGCTAAAAAAACCACACAAAAGCAAACTAAGGGAAACTTTTTCCATATTTGCGTAGAAGAGATGCACTTTTACCCTTTCCCCAAGCTACTTCAATGACTTTACAAAGAGAATCAAAATGGATGAAGAATAATTTTTTTTGAAACTAATAGACCCATCTCGATGAACAAAGACCTGTGAGTTGTGGATTTTGCTTGGAAAAGATAAAAAGAATTTATTATCATCGATATAAAATTTTCGGTATCTTATAGGGTGAGGAGGTTGTTCAACTTTTGATGGATGGAATCCTACCGTTGCAAAAGCATGATGAACGATCACATTGCAGTGGTGTGGGTAATGATCTTCTTGAGAATTACATAGAGCAAATTGAGAATGAGAAAGAATTTATCGATTAAATTGGATGGGTGATTAGGTTATATATTTTTAAATTATGATATTTTTTTGTAATCTCATGATAAAACATAATGTATTTAAAAGAAGTAGGAATTATATTATTTTTTTAAATACCTAAAAAGTAATCAGTTGTATTGTATTTAAAAGGAGTAGGGGTTATATTTTTTTTCCGAATACCCACAAGCTAGAATATATAATCGGATTTAACGTGCTTATAAAAAATAAAACAATCACATTTGGTGAAATTTAGTTGGGGGAACGAATCCTACTCCTCAAAATGTGGGAGTGTATATATGTTTTTATTTTTTTAATTCTAATAATAAAATTCATTTTATGTAAATATCAAAAGGGTATTTAGGAGAAGGAAATTTTCTCTCACCTACACAAAATTTCAAATAGACATGAATTTAAAGTCTTTAAAATTAGAGACATCTCATGATTTATTTCTAAAAAAATAGTTATTTGTTACTAATACCCTTTTAATTATTTGAAGAAAACGTCCAAACCCATATATGCCACTAAATTTATTTTACAAATAAACATATTAAATAAATTTATTTATTTATTTATTTATGTGGCACTTATTGATGCTACATATGTAAAATGTAAGAATTTTCTATAATTTTTTTTTTTTTGTAGGGTGTACAAAAAATCGACAATCTGAAGAACTCGCACTACCGAACTCAAACTATAAGAGTTGACTTAGACAATAATTTTTTTTAGATTGAGTTAAGTTGAATTATAATTTTATAATTTTTGATGAATTAGGTTGGTTCTAAAATTGATCATTTTTTGCTCGTTCAACTAAATTCAACCCAATCAAAACTAAGAACAGTATTTTATATGTGTGTGCAAGATTAATTAATAAAATAGATTTTTAATATATTGATAAAGAACATGCAATAATAAAATAGACAACGTAGCTTGAAGTATAGTTTATTTAAAAAGAGTTCAAATATAATATCATGCATTTTTTAACGATATTTACAGATTATCAGAGCTTTAGAGAGAAAAGAAAAAATTAATACAACCTGAGAACTCAAATCAACCCGAAAGATATAAGGTTGGGTTGGATTACTTTAATATATAGTGTTAGACAAGTTAACGAATTGTTGAATCCAAAAATTTGAATTGATCCAAAAAAATTCTAAAATTCTATCCAACCAGAACAATGTAGGAAATTTTACGAGAATAATGTTTAAGCAAATTAGACTTTTATGGAGCTGTAATTCATAGTTGAGAATTGCCAGAGTAATAATTTAAGGGAAATTAAATGCGATTTTGAGCATCTCTAGCCTAGTTTACAAATTGGTCCCTAATATTTATTTATTTCTTTATTAGCCTCCCTATTAAGTTTAGTGCTAAGCTTCTAGACTGTACTCATTTTAATCCCCCAATTTTTTAAAGCTTTAATCCTTGAAGAATATTTACATCATGGATATTATATATAAAATAATACACATTTATATGGTTCAATATGAGCTACAATTTATTTAATTTTAAATTCAAAAGATAAAAAAAATAAAATAAACAAAAATAAATTGGAGCCTATGTTGGGCCACATAAATGAATATAATTTTATATATTATACCCGGGCATAATGTAAATATTGCTCTTAATCCTTATACGCAAACTACCATTAAATTTTATATTTAATATCGCCATAAATCTTACTAATATAAATGTGATATCCCAACAACCATTGACAAAAATAATCTTTATTGTAAAAGATAAAGAATGACAACCACAATTTTTTAAGATAAAAAAATGAAATCTAAATTATATCATAGATCGTTTAAATCTACGGTAGATTAATATGCAATCGACAAAGGTAATTCTTGTTTCTGTCTCAAGACTTTATGGCCAGTTTTTTTTTTCTGAAATGCACAAACATAGAAATTTTCCTCTAGTGCCTTCTTTAAATAATTGCGGACATTGTTGATATATTTTCGCATGCAAAAGTGCCAGAATTTGCACAAATTCTTGGTGCACAAATCAATTAAATTAAAAATATTAATAATATGCATTCAAACATCAAATAGCAATGGCAAAAATACAAAAATTCAGGGAGTCGAGGATGAAGATCATGTTATAGTATTCCAAAAAAAAAATGTTCAATTTCAGTCCCTCGACTTCGTTGTTCGTTCAATTTTGATCTCTCAACTTCTAAATGCCAAAATTTGATCCCTAGACTATCAAGAATGTACAAAAATGGTCATTTTCGTCAAATGAATTTTTTCTCTCTCGTCTATTTCATCATTTCTCTCTAGAAGTTTTACCTCTCTTCAATCCACCTCTTTTTCCCCCTCTTTCCTTTTTTTTTTCTTTTTTCATTCTCCTTTTTCTTCTTGGTTCTATGATAGATTATTAATTTTGAAAACAAAAAGTGACATATCAAAGTAGGAAAATGATTATTTAAAAAAAATTGTCTCATGTTAAACAATTTGATGAGATGGATTGAAGAGAGAATAAGACTAAAAAAAAGGAAGGGCTAAGGAGGACTAGAGAGGTAGATTTAAGAGAGATAAAACTTTTAAAAAGATAAATGATAAAAGATGGAAGAGAGAAAATAATTTAAGAGCAGAAATAATTTATTTAACTAAAAGGACTATTTTTTTTAACTTTCTTAATTGGACAAACAACAAAGTCAAGAGATTAAAATTTGACAAAAAATAAAGTAGAGGGACAAAAATAGAACAAACTCCAAAGTCGAGGGATCAAAATAGTATTTGAAGCTAATAAAAACTTAAATCATTAAACTGGTAGATGAATTTTATTTTTGAATATCGTTTATTGTTTAAATCACTAAACTTGTTGCCGAGGGAAAAACTTCATTCTTGCGGTGGTAGGTAACCTGAGTAAAAGTATGCACATTTCACCATCCTAAACCATCCCTTCACGACCAAAAAAGTGGTGGGAGTATTCATTGAAGAAATTATAAGGTTACATGATTTTGCCCTGATCAATTGTATTGGACAGGAACAAAATATTCATCAGCCATTTCTAGAGTGCTTTGTTCAGGAGCCAGAAAAGCACGACTTTTCACCCCAGACGAATGACCAAATTGAAAGGGTAAACAATTGTTTAGAGGTTTATTTGCAGGGTTTGTGTCGTGAGCATAGCAACCAAAATAGTGGATCAAGTGGACGACATGGGCAGAATATTGATATAACACCAACTATCACGCTTCGATCAACATGACCCCATCCTGGTCTCTAAGGAGTTCGAGTGGGTGGCTATATCGAAGGAAGTATAGGGAATCCAATGGAATAAGGAACTGAATTATGCATAATGGCTCGTGAAATGGCAAGGCCAACAAGCTAGTGAGGTAACCTGGGAAGAAGTCGATTATATGAAACATCAGTTTCCAAAATTTCACCTTGATGAAGTTAAACCTCCAATATGGCACACTCATGCGAGAAAGGGCAAGAGAGCTGTTGAAGAGGAAAAGGCATTGCCTCTGTTTATGCAGACTTATGCAAGAAGAGGCAAAAAGGTCATTGGAGGGGATTCAGAAGTGAAGCAGAGGGTAGTGGGACGTGAATTCGGTTATGACCGTACTAAGGGGGAGCAGTATGAAAGGCAGGGAGTAGGAGTATGAGTAGGAAGGAGCATCCGGAGTCTAGAGAGCTAGAGTCCGAGGAGGAGAGGTTACCAACACTCTCAAATTTGCTGGGAGTCTTTTGTGTTTGTTCTACTTATTTGCTGCTATCTTATTTTGAGACTCTTACTGGTTGTTGTTGAACCTTTAAGCTCTAATTTGATCTTATAATATCTATGGAAGTTAGATACCAAACAGAATGTCAATTTAAGTATGTTTAACCAAAAAGAGTGAGGTGTTTGAATCCCCTCACTCACAAGATGAAAACCAAAAAGTGCTGATTCTCATTGTTCGGTTTCATTGTTAAGATGAAACCTATAAAGGCTGTATTCAGCCACTTTAATCAAGCATCTCTCTAGCTTGCACTTGTTTCAATATGATACTATTAACTAACTCAAAAAAAAAAAAAGAAGCATGGTTTCATACACGTGAAATTCAAGTTTCAATCACATCAAACCCTTCAGAAAAGTTTAGCAGTTTTAGAATCTTCACAGTTTATGTACAAAATTAAAGACAGTCTTTAGCAAAATCAAGATAACTGAATCATATGCTATCTAGTCAAACTAATTCCCCATTTCACACACCCAAACAGCACCTATTCTTTGAAACCAACTGATCAGCTAAAGCAACAAAAATTACTAAAAGTAAAAAAATAAGGTAGAACTACGAACTTAACGTTTAAAAATACACAATTAACCATCATGGAGTGGCTCAAGTGGTCAAAGAAGATCTTGGGGTACTTAAGGTGGTGGGTTCAATCCATGGTAGCTACCTATCTAAGAATTAATTTCCTATGGGCTTTCTTGACATCCAAATATTGTAGGGTTAGGAGGGTGCGTGCAAGCTGGCCCAGAAAGTTATGGATATCATAAAAAAAAAAAAGAAACATACACACGCACACACAATTACTGTTTAGGTTAAGTATGTTGAGTTCCCCACATTGAAAAAGTGACAAGGTCTCCTAAAAATTTTAAGATAAATGAGTTACTCCTATCATAGTCTACCAGTATTGGAACCACATATTATCTAATATGGTATTAGGGCTCATTAAACTCGAACGCACGTTCGGTCCAATAAAAATAAAATTGGGATCCATTGCAAGATTGGTGAACAAAAGGAAGCACGATTTTGAGGGCATGTTGAAGATCCTACATTAAAAATGTGAAGAGATCTCCTAACATTTATAAGATAGGTGGGTTACTCCTGGATTTGAAACTATATCTTTTTATTGGATGGAACCCTATATTATCTAATAATGAAGTATATTGCTAAGGAATCCACAAAGCAGGATGTTGCAAACTGGTTTTTGACTACAAAATACAGATGGTTTTCTCATCATGCTTTGCAGTTTCTTTTACCTATAACATGGTTTCATCCACAAAATACAGATGCTCAATACGAATATATAATCAATTATTTAGTATGAAACATGTTCAAGCTAGAACAATGGTAAGAGAGCCAATAGCAGAGGGCGTATCATATGTCTTTTGGAAAAAGAGATCAAGAGCTATATGCAAACCTTAAGCTTCTTGAGGCCAAATAAACTTCTATACATTTGTATTTGATGACATGAGATAATGAAAAGAATAGCCCACATTTCTTATAAAGGTGGTACGAAATCCTCCAAATTTATGGAGCGTATAACCACGTGGGTTGGATTGAATACGAGCTTGAGTTTAATGAGCTATGCTATCATATTAAATAACATGAGATTCCAGCTCAAAATCAATTGATAATAAAGGGAGTAGCCCACATTTTTTAAAAAGGTGGTGGTGATGACTCATTACCTTTCAACTCCTTATGAATCTATTATTTGCAATGCTATGTTTTGGTGTTAAAGCTTATCCCCTTTAGTAACTGTAGTCTCTCCACCCTTGTTACACAATGGGAGAGTATTATGTAATCTTCATTTATCCTTTCATATGTCAATGAAAGTATCCGCTTCCTATAAAAAAAAAAAAAAACAAAAAAAGAACTCTTCTTTCTAATATGGAAAAAGGTGAAGATCTCCAAACTCTTCTTTCTAATATGGAAAAAGGTGAAGATCTCCAAATAATTGGAATGCATTATTCCACAAGAAGAGTACAAGTAATGTTATATATGCAAGTGGTCACCTAGGGGCGGCGCAGTCGTTGAGCGCCAGGGTTTTGGGATGTGCTCTCTTCAAGGTCTTAGGTTTAAGGCAGTTGTGGGGATTAATTTCTCGAGCGACCCCCAATTTTGCTTCCAGTCCTACGATGTATCTCGATACCACAAACTAGGGACGATCCAGTGCTGCCCCGGGTTTAGAGGACCAAAGCTCCAAGTTTCGGAGTCATCAAAAAAAATAATAATAATAATGATATATGTGCAAGTGAGAATGCAAACTGTGCGTCAATAGACTTAAAACACCAACAATCCAGCCTCAATTTTCTATTTGCATTGATACTAAATAGTTAAATACTGACAACTGATGAGGACAGTACAGCCAGATAATTGAATACCACGACATTTATTAATTTCTAATATTGCTCCTACAGATGTACACAATGTTCACTGATAATTAGCAGTAGACAGTTGAAAACCAGCTATAAGGAGATTAATCAACTAGATCAAAATCAGAACGCTTAAACCAACCAAATTGGATCGACAGTAAACCAAGGATCTGTTATACATCATCCTCAACAGTTAAATACAGTAACCAGTAATAAAAATCGGTACCAAACACGTTTTCCTGTTAGCAATTCAGCAATGAGCTTCGAAAAAATCAACAAATTAGGGTTCCACTAACCTTCTAATCTTCCATAAAGCAAATCAAACCGTTCTTCAATGTGCTTTCCTCCTTTGCGGCCTGTTATCCGTCGCTAATCTGTAAATCCAGTAGACCTAAAACAGAAATACAAGATCAAATGACGAATTTCGCAGTTGAATGAAAAAAGTAGAGAGGTTGGAGTTGAGATTTAAGTACCAGAGCGAGAACATGAGCGGCAATTAGAACAACGACGATGAAAGGCACGAGATCGAGAATCCATGGCGTTGAATCAACCAGTTTCCGGTTCGCCATTGTAGATGGAGATCGATCGCGACTATGATATTCTCTGGCTTGCAAATTGAAATTTCATATTTGCTTTGATTTGCTAGCTTGAAAGAGAAAGTAAATGGGAGTGAGAAATGAAAGTTGGAGTAATGATGAGCAAACCGTCGTGAGGATGATGAAAACTAGGCCTTGTTTCAAATACTCCCATGGCCCATTTATCCTAAATATTATGATTTTTTTTTTCTTAAAATTGACGATTGATCTTTTCTATCGGTAAGAAATCATTTGGATGAGAATTTAAGAAGTTATTTTGAATGGTTAAAAATTTAAATAGTTATTTTAAGTAGTTATAATAGTTAATTTAGATGTAGTTTGTTAAGAAATAGTTAATAAATACTCAATCTAATCTAAATCCTCCTTAAATTTGACAAACAACACCCATTGATAACTTTTTTTGATACAATAATATTGAGGGAAGAGAGATTCGAACATATAATCTCATGGTTATTAAGTTGTATAAGATACTGGTAAAGCTCTGCTCTTGTTGGCCACCCCTTAGTAACTTATACACTAATCTAGAAAAATTTGTGAATGTAGTCATTAGTATTAATGAGTTCAATGAGTATTATCATATTCTTTCTTTTGATACTCATATTAATGAATATTTATAATACATTATATTTATATCAATGAATATTTATAATATAATAAGTAGATACTTTAGAATTTATCTAAATTCATAATTAGTTTGTGAGAATAACCCATCTAATACAATTTCTCCAATTATTTTATCTTTACAACCAAATAACCACATTATTGCCAAGAGGAGTAGCTGAATGAATCAATGTATTTCCACCACATAATAGGAGTGATTTCGGCTTGGTTTGTCCAATAAAGAACAAAATCATTAGATCATTTTTCATTTGATTCGGTTCAATTCAGTTATAGTTCACTTCTTCAGTTTTGATTTCAATGAGAATTTGATTCAATTTTCAATTTTTTGTCTTATCTTAAATTTGATTTAAGGATTTTTATTTTAGTAACCAAAACAACATTCTCCATAAAATAACCTAATATTTGTAATGGTTTTGCTTCATATTTAACATCTAAATTTTTTCTCTTTTCAAATTTCAGTACAAAATATAATTTTATTTTTATTTGCAATTTATATATTTTATTTGAGTTTATATTAGTTTTTTCATAAAAAAATCGAACAAACCAAATATATTTTGATATTCTAAAATATTAAACCATATGATCCAATAATTTTATAAAATCAATTGAAACGATCCATTCGATCGATTTAATTCAATTTGATTTCATTGGTTTTGGTTTTTTCTTTCATATTATTAGAACTTTGCTCTTGTGATAAATAAATGAAATTTATGTTAAAGAAATGAGAATTTTATACTTTTTATATTATATTAATAATACGTAATATTATATTAATAAATATTTATAATATAGTATTAAAACGTATTAAAAATTATGAATACAAATATTTTAAAATTTATCCTCATCTGTAATTATTTTGTAAGAATAGCCCATTCAGTACAATTTTCCAAAAAGTTAAGGATTCAAATCATCCTATCTCAATTGTTGAATTAAAAAATAAAGAAACTTGTGAGATTAGTCAAATCTAGAAAATAATTGCAAATATAGTTTATTTGTTTTTAAATAGCAAATGTAGTCATTTTTTTTATAAAAAAAAACATAGCAAATATAGTTATTGGGTATTAATAAAAATGTTGTATCAATAAATATTTATAATACATAATTAATAAGTATTTATAATACAGTAGCGCATTAATAATTATGAAGGTAAATATTTAAAAATTTGTCTATATTTATAATTATTTTGCAAAAACAACATTCACTGCATTTTTTTGGAAACTTGCCTACATTTGTCTATGTTTGCAATTTGTTAAATTTTTAACTTTAAATTGTTTAAATTTTTATTTATAATGAGTTATAATTAAAGTTAGCTTCAAATATATTATATACATCAACTTACATGAATTAATACGTTTGAAAATGCAATAATTAATACGAAAGAAACTTCGGATTGAATAATATTTATTTTATTTCGTTGACAATCTATCAATTTTATTAAAAAAGAATGAAAAATATAATTCTTCAAGAAATATCAAGTTTGCATCTATAAAATTTATTCTTTTCATTCATTTTTAAAATTCAATTAGAGTTAACAATGTAGAGTATTTTAACATTAATGAAAATGAGAGATTATGTAGCGATAAACTAAAAATTTATTATACCGAATGAGTCAGTAGAGCAATGGTTTCATTATTTGTTTATAAACGAGTTCAACACCAGCATCACAAGTTTCGATCCCAAGAATCAATATTTGTCCCTCTCCCTCGATATGTACTAAAAAAAACTAAAAATTTATTATAAAAAATGTTTATAAAAATAAAATTTTAAAAATCAACATATAATCCATCATCCAGAATCACTATAAAAAAGAGTAATTTCTGTAATTCTTCTATAAAAATCTTTATTCAAACGAGTTTTTCATTACTACTTGTCTATTAAAATTTTCATACAAACGACTTATTACTTGCAATTCCTTTACAAAAAAAATTTATCCACAAAAATTATTACACAAATCTTAATTTTTAATGACTCCTACGATACTCATCCAATCAACCTTTCATTTGCTTATGGGTTCTTTAAAGAAAAAATAATAATAATAAATGTTGCGAATTAAATTAATGTGAAACATGGCTCTGTTTTGACTCTTTCTTCCTTTAGTTATGCACATGCCACGTGGTCCGGTATGGGTGCTTTAAAATTGCGATATCTTTTCCTGGACGGTTGACACGTTGACTCCGATATCCATTTCCGTTGGCTCAGGTCAGAATTTTGAAATTTATTCTATAACCATCTGGTTTTTCATTTCTTGTATTCTAGTTTTTGTTTCTTTCTTTTTTGTTTCTACTTTTTTTAGAATAAAAAATAAAAATGAGTTTGATAATTTTTTTTGTTTCTTATTTCTAAAAAAAATTAAGAAACGAAAACAAAACTGGTTTGATAACAATTTTTTATTTTTCGTTTTTTTTTATATATTTTTTATTTTACAATATTTTTTTATAAATTTAAAAAGTTAAGACATGTAGTATAAAAATATATAATATGCATAAAAAAAATTACAAAAATTATATGGTTTAATATAAATCGATAGTTTATAAAAAAAAAATACTAATGAATCTCAATACAAATTAAACAACAAGTTGATATATTATTTCACCGAGTAATTCATATGAAATGATGTCGACTCAAATATATGATGACTTATTTTAAAAACGGTATGATTGTAATATTAAAGTAACATCGAATGTATATAGAAGAAAAAAAAAAGGAAAAAGAGTAATGTTTTACCAAATAATGTATAACATGCATTAAATGGATAAAAACAATTATAAAGAATGTATATTATCTAATACGTATAAATATATATACAAAATTAATGGAAAATTAGACTTTTTTTCTTTTTTGAGAAGAATGGAAAATTAGATTTATATTATTATCTCTCACACAAATCTAAAATAATGTTGACTCAAAACTAATTCAATAATATATTGCTCCACAAATATTTTATATATATATATATATAATCTTTAGTGAAAAAATTTATGTAGCAAATTTTAAAAATTAATACAATGTATAAAAATTGAAAAATTAAATTCTAAAATTTGTATATAAGCATACCAATCAAAAGAAATATTTATACACAAATACCAATTCAATGAAATTAAAAAATATAAATATTAAAATAAAATAATATAATATAAATTGCAACATTAAAAAAAATAATAAAAAAAGGCCCAAGTAGGATTTGAACCTCGATCATGTAATAAAAAAAAAAAAAAGAATTTTGATGGTTCAAACACCATCAAGCCACAGATGCATTTTGTTGAAATGACACACGTTTATATATAGAATTATTGATGCTTCGGGTTTAAAGAAAAAGAAACGGAATTGTGGGAACTAGTTTTTGTAGTTTCTCATTTTTCCACCCAAATTAAGAAACGTTTCTTTTTATTTAGGGAACAAGAAACGAGAACAGTTATCAAACAAGTTTGTTTCTCAAAAAATAAGAAACAGGAAACGAGAACGTTATCAAACGAGCCCTAGGTGCCCTCCAACAATCAGCAGAGCTGAAAATAATATATCAAAATGTAGGGACCATATAAGAAAAATGCACAATTAGTGGTAAAATGGAGAATTTTCCTAAGACATGTTTGGCCAGAAAGTGATGGAATGGAATTGAAAGGGAAGAGAAGAGAAGGGAGGATAAGTTAATGTTTGGTGAAAATGAAATAAAAGATAAGTGATAATAAATTTATGTTTGGTGGGAGGAAAAGTGAAAAATTGTAATGTTAAAAAAAAAAAAAAGAGTTGATTTATATATATATATATATATATATATATATATATATATATAAATAGATATTTAGTAGTTTTTTAATATAATAGTCATAATTAAATATGTATTTTTATTTATTGATGAAATATATATTTTTAATTTCTATTATTGAAAATCAAATTTTAAATTCTCAACACAATATCATTTAAATTGAAGTTGTAAAATATTAAAATAATATTTTTTCTTCTAAAAATACATATTCATAAATAATTACAAATGTTGGTTAAATAACATCATATATTAAAAAAAAAATGGTAAATGATATATTTTAAAGAAAAGAGATACAAATAAATAAAATACAATGTATAAAATAGTTATATAAGTTAAATGGATGATGGTCGATGGTATTAACCGTAATTATTAATTTAAGAGATTGTCAAGGTACGAGTAAAAAATACGAAAAATTTAAAATGGAAATTATTAAAAAATGATTAAATAATTAAATACTACAATAAAGGTGTAATTATTAAAAAAAATAAAAATAAATATGTTAAGTTAAATTAAAGATTTCAAAAAAGCCAATCAGTGTAGTAGCAGAGTGGCATCAATGTATACCCAATAATTGTTAGCTCACGGTTCTAATCTCCAACCCCTAATAGTTGTAACCTAAAAAAAAAAAGTTTTGAAAAAAAAAAAATAAACTTCCCATCCTTCCCAATCCATCCTCTCTCTCCAATCTTGCCTATATATATAGACACAGTCATCAATAATGATCGAGGAAATCCACGTGGGAGATTCCCCCACCAAAACATAGAGGAACATTCCAACAAAACCAATCATCTACCACACACAAATGGGCAAGCCTATCCGCCGCCAGATTTAAAAGAAAACAATTTTTATAATTTAATAAAAACTAAAAAAATATAAAAAAATAATAATGATCATAAACAAAATAAATTATTTCTTTAATTTTAATTTAAATTAAACTCTAACATTCTCTTCATAGTAAATATAATTTTTCAACTTATATAAACTAAATTTATAGTTTATTGATTTATATATGAAAGTTTTTGATAAATTGAAACACTTATAATGATAACATAAAGTATATTGTTAGAGTATCGTTAATATTAGGATTAGGACTATAATTTAAAGTCCAATAGAATCTTTAAGTCAGAGAATCGATTCTATATATAGATAAAAATTAGGGTTGTATTTGATGTGTTTGGCAAATAACCTCCACCTCTTTTTTTTCAATAAATATTTTTTCTCAAACCTTCAGACTTAACAATGGCTTATCCCAATGTTAAAAAAAAAAGAGGCTTATCCCATCTCCTTCTTGATGCTTTTCAAAAGTTCACATTTTTGTATTTAGTGCAAAGAAAATATAAATCTGATATGGTAGTCAAGTAGGTAAAGCCCAGCTATAATCTGTGGGTTTTTTTTTTAGTTTAATAATAATTATTGACCAGAAATCTGTGGATTTATAGATCTTGACCTGTTAATCTTTGTTGCAACCCAAACGAATTGAATTTATATTCAATTTTTATTAAAAATGTTGTTTCGTCAATCATTATTGAGTGGAGATTTAAAATTACAATATCTCAATAGTATACATACACTTATATTAGTTAAGATATTATTTTTGTTGTCTATTAAATAAGATTATTTCATTACTAGTTTGCCAAAAGGTACTCCACATCAAAGGAAAATATTGTATAAGTAGAGAGGTAGTATAGATGGCGGCACACCAAAAAGAATAAAGAGTAGAGCTCCGACCACATCTTATCTTAACTAATAATTAAAAGATTATATATTTAAATTTTTACATTCAAATATCGTTGAATTAAATAAATAAATAAATATATAGAGTTTAGAGTTTAGAGTTTAAGGTTAAATTTATTGATAGTAATTTTTTAAGTTTAAAGTGAAAGTGTGATTTTGAAATCTAGTGATTAAATAAAAATTATAATAAAAATCCGTAGACTAAAAAGTTACATTTTCTAAAAATGATAAATATATATATATATATCTATATATATATATATATATATATATATATATCTCCGCAGGGGGGGCGCGAAAGTAAAGGAGA